>JANHGB010044076.1:4062-38820 GCA_026283785.1 Coracopsis vasa
TTCTCATCAACCAACACCCCCAAGTCCTTCTCCCCAGGGCTGCTCTGAATCTCTTCTCTGCCCAACCTGTAGCTGTGCCTGGGATTGCTCCGCCTCAGGTGAACGACCTTGCACTTGGCATGGTTAAACTTCATAAGTTTGGCATCAGCTCACCTCACAAGCATGTCAAGGTCCCTCTGGATGGCATTCTTTCCGTCCAGCTTATCAACCAAACCACACAGCTTGGTGTCATTGGCAAACTTGCTGAGGGCACACTCAATCCCACTGTCCATGTTACCGACAAAGATGCTGAACAAGACCGGTCCCAACACTGATCCCTGAGGGAATACCACCCATTACTGGTCTCCAGCTGGACATTGAGCTGTTGACCACAACTCCTTGTATGTAACCATCCAGCCAATTCTTTATCCACCAAGCTGTCGATCCATCATATTTATTTCTCTCCAATTTAGAGACAAGGATGTCATGCGGGACAGTGTCAAGCGCTTTGCACAAGTCCAGGTAGATGATGTCAACTGCTTTGCCCCTATCCATCAGTTCTACAGAACTGCAGAAGGCCAGCAAATTGGTCAGGCATTTCACCTTAGCAAAGCCATGCTGGCTGTCACCAACCACCTCATTGTTTTTCATGTGCCTTAGCATGCTTTCCAGGAGACTCTGCTCCATAATCCTGCCAGGCACAGAAGTGACACTCACTGGTCTGCAGTTTTCCAAGTCTTCCATTTTCCTTTTCTTGAAAACGGGGTTTATATTTCCCCTTTTCCAGTTATCAGGAACTTCATCTGACTGCCATGATTTTTCAAATATGATGACATAGATGCCTTTCTTGGTAATGTGAGTGACCTGCATTACTTTAGACTCAGCTATTAGTTAAATTGAAGAACTGGTTAAGGGTATCAATCACTTCAAATAAACCAAAACCTTGAAAATAAACAAACCCATATTCCAGGTAGGCCACATGCTAGTAAGTGACCACACTTTAAGAACCATGACAAACAAAAAAAAGATGCAAGATAAGAGGAAGGGAGGAAAACAATTTCAAGTACTGTTATATGAAAAGCAAGTAGCATTGCACGCAAACTCTACCTTGAACCTCACACTTAAAAAACCTGCTTACATGTATTCAGTACTTTGTAATGTTTAGATCTACTTAAGCTGATTTTTCCATGTGCTTTATCTGCCTTAGCCCGAACTGTGAGAAGCTGCAGTAAAAAACCTGCTCATTCATTTTTAAGTTACACTTCTGGCATTAGAAACATTAATTGCAATAGCACTCCAATCCTCTTGTAACTCCTTTTTTTCAATTATTTGAATTTTCAGAGAGGAGACTGCTATGCTGCCTGGGATGTGCTGCTCACTATGGCCACAAAGTACAGTTTAACTTGGCTAAGGTGAATTCACAATGTGGGAAAGCCATTTCTACTGCAGCAGTCCAATATTTAGGATTGAGATAAGCCCAGGCATAACATGCACCTGCTAAGCACATTATTTTTTTTCAAGGATGTAGCATCTCTCTTGTACCAACACAGCTCATGCACCATTCCCTCCAGCTTCTGCCCACAATTACTTTGCTTCACAAAGGAAACAGCCATTAACGGCGATCATGTTGCCTCCCTAACTAGAGTGGTGTTGGGAACCTGTAAAACATGCTTCCAGCTCCATACAGTATCCCTATAAGCAAGCTGTATTGCATTGTCTGAGTTTTGTATTAGCTTCTTTAGCTAGCAGCAAGAGATAAAGTCTCTCTAACTTGGTCTCAGCTAGTTTAGGATGCCAGCAGAACTATTCTAAAGACAAACTGATCAACAATAATTAACACGAGGAGCAACTACCACACCAGCAATTGCTAGGAGCTGTGTGACACCATTTCATCTCTCTGCTACTTGTGTGTTCCACCCTGAGTGCGAAATCTTCAGCACTGACACTCTAATTATGTCCATGATGCCTCAAGGGTTAGACTGTCAAACAAGTGACAGTTTGCTCAATTAAACCCTTGTGGCTCTTGACTCAAATAAGGTCTCTTGATAAGGGGTTACAGTGGAGACTATGTTCACTTCGAAACTTCGATCATAACAGAGATGGCAGCAGCTTCTTAGGTGGAGCTCTCAGTGTGCAATGGGACAGTCACTTCTCTTACCAGCAGTATCTGCTGACAAGCAGAATATTTAGGGTACAGTGTTGCCTCTGCTGACACTAACTGTTTTGCCTGTCAGGTTAACAGGTATCTGCCATGTTGGCACCACCTTCTCACTGGAAAAACAAAGTTCCTGGTGGAAAAGAACCTGAAGGAGTCAGGAGCCCAGGCATAGCTGTCATTCAGCTTCTTCCATTTGCACAGACTTGAGCCCCAGAGAACACAAACCTTTCCTTCAAAATTGGACTGACATGTCACCAGCTTTTAGGGAGCTGTTCACCTTATGAGGTATTTGTCTTAGAATGACAAAAGGATAACTTCTGCCCCTTTCTACCTGTGTGCTGGAAAAAGACACCCAAACCAACAAAACAGCCATCTCTTCCCCCCACAAAAGGCTACCATAACCCTGCAACAAAAATCCAGACTGTGATAGTGACAGCAAGTGGGAATGACAAGGTGGAGAAAGAAAAGTTTGTGCAGCTTTTTCCCCCAGCATGTTCCACAGACAACCTTGTAACAACAGCAGGCTGCTTTTCCTTACCCTCTTTTCTTCCACTCTGGACAGCTAACCTCTGCAGTCTTCCCACAATGCATTTCAGATCTGGAGGGTTACAATGAGCCTAGTCCTTAACAGTGACAAAGTGTGGAACTGCCTGGGCTATGCAGAGCTGCTGGTCGTTTTTCCCTGTCCTCTGGCTTGTATGGAGAGGAAATGAATTTTTCTCAAGCCAGAAGTCACACACTCACAGGGAGGTGACTCAGGCCAGCCCGCTGGCAGAAGCTTTGTGCTTGCCCCTACAAGGCACATTGCAGGAGGCATCTAAATTAAGGCAACTGTCAATCTGAGGGTACAAAAATTTTGAAATATATATGCAAAAGACTCCGAAAATAGTGGCAAAGAAGGCCACACAGTTCCATGTGGTTCTCCAAAGCAGCAAGTGCTCAGCACTTCTGAGGAATGTATCAAATTATATATTCCAACTGTGGTTATGTTTACATGCTATTATAAGGGAGGAAATTCCTTCCTGACCAAAGATGATGATACTTCGTGCTTTGAAATATCTGAATGAAAATGACTGGATAATTTTTATGCATTACTGTGCAACCACAAGCAATTTTCTAATTCTCATAAATTTCTCCAAATCTGTAACATTGAAGACAAGAGATGAGGAAAACCTTAAATCCTGACAAGGAATTACTTACCACAACATCAGAATGGCAAAGTCTGATCTACATTTCTTCAATAGTTTCATGCTGGAGAGATAATATCCAACGTCTGCATTCTTCTGGAAGTGTTGTGCTCACACTTGCCAGGTCTGCTCACCAATGTGAATGAAGTGGTTCTCATGTTTTCTAAATAAGTCTCCCTACAAATATCTTCTCTTCCTCCCTGCCCCTCATAAACCTATTTTTTTCTTTCCCCTAGTCCACCATGAAACCAAAGACACCCTCACTGTATTTTTAAAAGGACCATCTTAGCCAATGCCCTGGTCTTTGAACTAAAGAGAACGAAAGTGAAGCCATCAGCTGCTACAGCTTAGGCTGTAGATACCAGAGCTTTAGCTGTAAAAACTCTGGCTCTCTGTAAACTGAACACAGAGTTCTACAGAAATTCAAGCCAACCAATTACAAACATTGCTATTTTCTTCAGTGAAATGACTGAAGCTTTATAATCACAGTTTTGGCAGCAACAAGTAAATGGGCTATCATCAAAGACTCAACAGTTACTGACTTTGTTTTTACAAAAATGAAGCTATTTGTTGCATTAATGCAGAAAAGGGACTGAAACGCAAAAGAATACATGTGTAGACCTTTGGAAAAATGTTGGCAAATTTGGAGAAAACCCTTGCCAATATTTATGATGAGACAATGTAGATGGAAGTACTTATCTAAATCCAGACTTAAGAGCTCAGGGATATTCTGATCCAAGTACGTAGTTCGTTACAGTTTGCACAAAATAGCAGTTTTATAGCAGTCTCCTCTTGTATCTGGCTATGCATTGGATAACCAATGAATCTTCTAAACATAACTATAATATATCACACTTTTCACTGTAGCAACAGTGCTTTTTGGCAAAAAGGGAAGTTCACACTTTTCCCTTGGGCTTAACACTGCAACTGCTCAGAGCACAGCTGTGGATAGCTAATGGACCCAAGGTTATGCTGATGCAAAAAGAAAGGGCCTCAATTCTTTGTGCTTTAGGATAAGTGTCGGTGAATGACTAGCAGAACAATGTTAGAAAAATCAATTCTATTTCTATCCACCAATTGGCAAAATTCCTCCCAGTTAACAGCATTATCAAAAAGCCCATAAAAGTTCCTTTGAAGTGGTTAATCATTAGCAGATGCAACCTCACTTTTCAAAACCATGCTGATTTAAATCAGATTTAAACAAGAAATTAAAAGAGCCTGTTAGGTAAACAATAACTTATCTGGGAGATGTCATTAGCTGGTGAAACTTGTTCCTACTGAAATTCCAGGGAGTGTTGCACAGAATGTTTTTCTCTGACACTCAGTGGATTTCATGGTGGTAGTCTTGTCTGTAGCATTCACTGCTACTATAGCATACTGAATACTACAGATGTACCCTTCCATTGCATCCCATCATGGTGCTTCTGTATCTCCTCCATGATAGGCCAAAGGCCTGCATATAGGTAGTCTCTTCTGACAAGCTAAGATAGTCAGCTTTACAATGTAGAGGTGGACAATAAAGCTCAGGTGCCTGCCATTAGAGGTCACAACACAGTTCAGGATGACTGCTTGAGAAAGCACATTTATGATGTGGGACTATTCACAGTCTTCATCACAAAGCAGAACCGCCTCAAGCATTGCCTTGCAAGCTTCCACTCCACAGCTCAGAAATCGAACCAGCACAAAAGCAATCAAGTCACTGACCTGTTGCTGTACAGCTTCAGACAGCACAACCTTGCTTCCTACGTGGTATGGACTTTCTTGTCTGTGCATCTCAGTACTTGTGGACTGAGGCACACTCCAGTAAAGCGACCTCACTCCTGCAGAAATCCTTGGACTTCTGTGGGTCTTCCTAGATCTGCATGGCACTGCAGTTTAAGTACTCTGTCCTGGTAGTCTTCCGCCAAAATGTTTAGCTGGCAGATGGGAAATCCTTGTATTTGAAAACCTGGATCAGGAACCTCTTCTCCACTATGAGCAGTGTCTTAGCAAAGCATGTTGTCACCTACTAAAGGCTACAGTATGCTGCCAGAAGCTCCTTCAAATCATCTTATGCTCTTTGACTGCTTAGAAGTTTTTGTTGTGCTTCAAGCAAAGGCAGCTGACCAAAGCTATATAAAAGTCATAAGATAAAGTCTATTTACTAGCAGGGCAAACTAAAAGAATTTCCACAAAGGAGCACAGAAAGGAAACAAATGTTTAGGAGACATTACAACTCACAGGAATGTGCCCTAAAAGTCTGAAACCTTACACAGGTGCAAACAGCAGTGAAGTCTTATAGTGCAGCTTTCTCTTGGTGTGAGAGCGCATTTGTAACATAAATATTCACACTGTCTAGCCAAAAAATAGAACTACATTGCGATTATCTCTAGAGCAAGAAATGTTAGCTTATGAAAAATCTCTACTTTCCCTAAGCTTAGAATCAAGTACCACATCAAGAGACAGAGCAGGTTTACTGCATGCAGTTCTCACATGCCAATTTAGGACTCAAATATTCTGAGGAAACCCAGCCATCAATATATTTTATGGTGTTCAAATACAGAAGATGAAGTTCCTGTCCCAAGGAACAAAAAAGACTTGCCCAATGCACACTGAGATATACTACTCAGAAATACCAGGGTTGCCAATTTAGCTGCTTTTGCCAGAGTGACATTAACTGTATAAATTAGATCTAATTACTCAGAGTCCTTTCCAACCCTAACTATTCTATGATTCTATGATTATGGCCACTGAGAACTAGCAGTTGGGTGACAATGGTGGAATATCATCCTCATTTCTTGGAATGCTCTCTATAAGCAGAGTATTTGGGTATTTTTATGTTTACAGAAGCAGAAAGCCCATTCTGGCAATGCTGACATCAGTGGGCCTGCTCCAAAGATACATTGAGCCCAGCTGGTCCACCAAGTAAAATGAGTGCAAGAAATAGGACACATGTATGTGCGCCTCATGAGCCTCCACCCTCTCCTCATCCTGCTCCTTTCTTGAGAGCATAGAAGTGTATGCAGCCATTGCAGGCAGCATGTGTTATAAGAATTTTTGTCTTTGCTGTCAAAGGCAGGATAACAGCCTGAAACCAGGATCTGCTCAGCCAATGACATGGTATATTAAAAAGCCTTCCAGCTTCTGTTTTAAAACAAAGAAATTTTGATAAGCCTGAAGCCAGCAGCTGCCGCCTACCTTACCTTGGGGACACCTGCTGAGCTGCTGCCTGTTTAATGTTACATTAAAACAGTGGCTTCCAGATAATGAATTATGTATCCGCGATGAAGCTATGGTACGCAGGGTGCTGGGGAGGACAAGGCTTGGAAATGGAAGAACCATTCCTGTAAATGGTCTGCAAAACTGGAAAAAAAGTCACTGATGACTTTATGATTTGCCTGAGCCCCAGTCAGGTAACAGATGGAACTGGGGGAGCATGGCAAGCGCTGCCTCCTCCTGCCTTCCTCATTTTTCATTGAAAGCAATTGGGTGAGCTTGAAAGTCCCTTAAAAGAAAAATCAGGTTAAAAAAACCAGAACTATACAGTTGCACTTGTGATTGGCACCAGTTTTATTGCCCTAGCATTAAAGACACAGAAGGATAGCTTTTATCATTGTTTTTATTTAAATGGTTCACAGTGTGAAAGCAAATAAAGACAGCAGTAAACTATTGCCTTGAAACTCTGATGCCTGCCAGTTATCTCTCCTTAAGAGAGAACTCATCTATAGTCTCTGAAGCAAATCTGCAAGCACTTGCCAAACAGACATTGATCCTCCAGCCTTCCAGAGAGGAAATTTAATATTTCTCTTGCCTAGTTTAATTTCAGTTAGGTGATCCGGGTTCCTAAGTACAAAAGCAGTAGATAAAAACAATAAGAGTGAGCATATACGCAAATGCGGTAAAACAAGTTATCCTTAAATGCTCCTATTTACAGATATTCCAGTCCTGACCATATTAGAGCCTAAATACGAGTGAAGGCTGATTCTCAGGAGGCAGACAGTAAAAAAAGCTCTTCATACCATACATCTTATCCTAAAGGACCCCCTATTGCAAGACCAGCTTCATTCAGTCCAGCTCTGTTACTGCTGTATTAAAAGTATCCAGCATGGTTCAGACTGCCTTTTTTGGATAAATAGTCACACCACAGTAACTGCAAAACAAACTTATGACAACTAAGTGGAAGTGCAAGTGGAAGTGATCTCAGTGTATGATTTAGCTATTAATAAATAAAAGAATTTCAAAAAGATGTTCGATTGCTGGAATATTCTACTCAAATATAAGTAAACAGTGTTTCAGGGGAACAGGCACAGCAGAGGTTAAAATTACTTTCCAAGGTTATATTGTGCATCTGTGGGGAAATGCCTTCTCTGCATTAAAAAAGTGCAAATTCCACAGTGAGAAATTCCTACATACCAGTGGAGAACAGACATACAGGGACACTAAATGATTTCCAGGATGTTATTAGCTAGTGACTAGCAGAACCAGGAATGAAAGACAGAGCTACCACATCCAGGCACCCTGGGTTAATTAAACACTGATTCTTATAAAGCAAGGAATACTGTTTGGAAGGTCGGTCTTGTGCAACTGCAAAGACAGTGCCAACCCTAGAAAGCAGAAAGCAAAGAATGAGAGAGAACAAGCTGAACAGCATGAAGACTGTTCCCCCAGCACAGGATAGAAAGCAAGCCACTGTCTCACCAAAGCAGTGTTCTCAAAATGGGAAAGACACATCAGAAATTAGGAGCGTATTGTGTCTGAAAAAGCCATTCCTTCTCTCGGCAGCCACAGTGGTTGCCTGGCATCTCCTCTATTTGGAGAGGTTTAACTAGTGAGCTGAAGTCACTGCTCTCTCAGCAGCATACGCACGGCTCATTGAGAGGCACAGCAGTGTGCTGGCCTCCTCTGCCTCTTGAGCACTATGCTTCTTGGCAGCACTGGCCTCTCTGACTGCTGAATCTCAGAGCCCTGTGGAGGCAGTGGCCTGTATCCCACAAAAGCCTAGATACTGGTTGGATAAATCCCCAGTTCCACTCAGATTTCTATAGTGATGAGGGAGATTTGCAACAGAGCTACATGGCTCTGGAAGTTATTTGCTGAAAGACAGACGTGTCTCTGTGGTGCCCTGCCAGCTCTTTTCATATCTCCAGACCCATTGAGTCCAGCACACTGTTTCTTGGAGTCTCCAAATGCTCAGAGCAGCAGAGCGTGCAGCCAGGATTCAGACTGCCTGTGGGCTCATCCTCTATCCAAATGCCTTGCTTTGATCCCAGATACTTCACCACAACATGTCTGCACCTTGCTGCATCCCAAATCTATGGAATGAATTTATTTGTAGGGGGTTCTAAGACTGATATCTAGTCAAGGAAACAGTCATAGAAAATAACACTCTCACCAGTTCAGTTCATAGTTATCCAGTCCCCTTTTCTGCCTCATGATGAGGCTTTTGTACAGGAGCATCCACCAGAAATATGGATAAGGAGTTTAATAAAACACAAAGGGTTAAGTCACACTGCCTGGGCTTCAGAATTGGAAGTAAAGCCACACACCACCACAAGTCCCAGGTGCGTGCAATAATGGAGCTATCCAGCTCCTCTTCTCTCCCTTTAGCCCTGCTAGATTGAACAGGACAAAGTATTCACATGAGAGCAAAACCACGACAGCCCCTTTTCAACACAATTGTTATAGATGGAGAGCATCCTCATCTCCAGTCCTAGCATTTACTTCCCTCAAACCACAATGTTGTATGGATTGAACACTTCTTTTCATTGAGACAGCCTCTCTCAACTTCCCTAATGCATATAAACCTACTCACCTCACAAGCACATCAGAAAGAGGAAAACAATCACAGACAGAAAGGATCAGGAGAGGCAACGGAGCTCAGGCCCAAATCCCGCCTTTAGCATGGCCACCCCTGGAGGTCCACAGACAGTGGCCCTGAACATTGTGAGAGCAGACACTGAAAGTCTCATGGGTTGACGTCATGCAAAAATGACCTAATTGGCAGCCATCAGATATCCTGAGGTTGCTGGGTGTGGGCTGCTCTTCCCAGGCAGCAGCTAACAGACTCCCGCCCAGGAGTGGCAGCCACATCACTTGTCTGCTGCACATGGCATTTTCCCCGGCAGCTCTGTTTGCTGAATACAAAGAGCAAGCCCACAACATTAAAGAACAACCCCTCCTTTGAAGTTGAGATTGTTTGGCTTGCCTGGCTACAAACTGTGCCTTAATCATCTGGCTTTGAAGTCCTGTAAATCTACAGCTGCAGCAACGTAAGGACCACTTGGCAATAAAACATCCATTATTAATTTTTTTGAATTAAAGAGGAAAAGGTTTTTCTGGAGCTGAAACTTTCTTTTTCCTTCACTAGAAATGAAAGGGCAGGTAAAAGTCAATGGTGACTTGCTAGAATCAGAGGCAATTCTGACTGTATGACATCTTGCAGCCCAGTTTTGTGTAGTGTTGAGCTGGTGTTCACTGAATGGCTGAAGGAAAACAGAAATTTTATTGTAGGAACGCGTATGAGAGAACAGTAGGTTTTAACAACAGACTGCAGAGGTTGATAAATACTTTTAACTGGCTTAATGTCTTATTTAAGGGGTGTGTGTGCAACTGATAGGAGTTTGATGGCTCTTAAAACTGGCAATAGGAGAAATAAAGGAGTCTTTACTTGTAGCGTTCCAGTATCTGTCATTGCTGTAGGTTTTACCAGAGAGTAAGAGTAGCCTAAAGATACATCACCAAATGAGACCTCTGAGAAGTCTCTACAGGCAAAGCAGTCTGCAAAGTGAAGGATGCACAGCAAGAGAAAACGTTGTATTTCAGCTTGGCCTGGCCAATTCATTTTAGGGGTGTCTGGAAGCTCTCTCAACCCCATAAAAACAGAGAGAGAATTAATCCAAAATGCTGTGTAGCCTGGCCTGGAATGCTAGTGAGAAGATAAATGGAACATGGTGAGAATAAAGCTCAGTTGGAGAGAAACAGCCTTCAGCTGCAACTTGGTACAAACATTGCTCAGAGAGCTAAGAAACAAAACCCTGCACTGCCTGGGATTTCAAGCTATAAGACTTAGGAGAATCAGATTCCAATTTCCAGCTCTTCTGGGTGCTTCCTGTATTAATCTCAGCAAGTTCTCTCTCCAGCCTGAATCAGGAGTGTTTGAGACCTTTCTTTCCCATGTGACCGGTATTTTTGGCCATGAACTTGTCTACAGCACAGCTCCTATCCTTAGGCCATCTGAACCTGTGGGAAAGAGATCACGCACAAACCTCACTGCTCTTGCTGGCTTGCTCTTTCCCTGTTCAGAGACACAAAGAACAGCATGGACAGACCCATTGGAGCCTGTGGCTACTATAGTTTTTATGCAACTGCACTTTTGATGCTATGCCTAGAGCACTCTGTAATCATTTTAATGCCTTTTAACAACCACATTTACTTACTGGGAAATATGTCCTTACTCAAATCACAGTAAAAACCTCTGCAAATGAAGTGCTTTCCGGAAGGGATTGAGGAGGGATTGCTTCAAGTAACTGGATGGAAAGTGGCTCAAAAACTGGCAAGACTCCGGCCTCTTTAAAGCAAGACTAGCAATAGACTGATGTTGTACAGGTAACTCAGCACTCTCTACTCAGACACACAGGTTCTCCATTCCTGCTTTGGCACTTCAGTTCCCAGGCTATTCTGGAAGCAACAAAAGAAAGGGTAGCACAGAGCAAAGTGAGCATCAGAAGGAAACAGGATCCCTACTCTGCCACTATGCCTGGACAAGGAGTATCCTCGACAGCTAGATGGCTTTCACAGATCAGACAGATTTGGCAGAAGCAGGCTCAGACAGGCAATACCCTTTACCCTCTTTGGCTCACCAAGTTGCTTTCGGGGAAAAGCTATTTGAGGTGCTCAGCTGACAATTTTCACTTTTCTTATTTCAAAGTTGGTAGTGACTTTTTAAGAACAGCAACACTGGTTGCTGTTGGCTGAGTTTCCCTCAGTCATTTCTTGAAGGCCCAGATTATGCCCATGTTGATTCTGGTTTTAAAATGGTTACTTCATAGCCCCCTCTTGCTTGCATGGTCAGGGTTACTGCTGACAGTTCCTTACTGCCTTCCCATCCATGCAAGACTTTCTCTCGAGGCTGAGCTCTAAGGCTAGGCAAATCACAGCTACTACACTGTGGCACCAATGCTGGCTCTCAACAGATTCAGCACCACTAAGTCTAGATGTACAGCCACAGCTCCTATCCCTGTCTGCCGCTTCTGGAGGCTTAGTCCTCTCCCACGCCAGCACATCATCTGCCTCCATGGGTAGGAATGCCAAATTACAGCATGGCAGCAACAAGGTTCAGGTGACTAGGCAAAGATTAAGTAGTGAATGACTGCTCCCCAGCTTCAAACTATAACCTTTAAAGGGTCATGTTGACTCATGCTTGATGTCTAAAGCTGGTCTCCAAGCCTAAAGGGACTGATGTGCATCTAATAAATCACAGCTTCTTACCAGAGGGTCAGGAAACATCTCACAGCACATGGACAGGTATTCAGCAGGATGCGCACCCCCTACTCTTGTAGAGGCATCAGGGCTGAAAGAGTTTATCTTCAGGTGCACCTGCGAGAATAGCCTTCCTTACCTTTCCTGGCTGTACCATTAACCCTTTCCTGCCATGCCTTCTGCAGACATGGATAAGGCAGGCACCTTCCCTCAGCATCTGTCTAAAGAGATATTTCTGCTGTGGCACATGCTATAAGGGAAGAAGCAGTGGTCAGCTAAGTGCTCCCAGCAGACAAGGGAAAAAAGGGAGCAAAACCCATCCTGTGCCCTCTTGTAAATTATCATATATATATACACACACACAACAAAACCCTAAAAAAGAACCTAGCAAAAGCAGATTAAGAATTGAATTATAATCTTTTCTCCTTCTTTCTAATGTAGACTCCTGCCATGATTTTATCCTTAAGAATCCCTGAATAATTGTATAAATTTGTGTACCTGCACATACATTTTGCTCAACAAAATACCAAAAGGTTGGTACCAGTGGCTACAGGTGAGCTTAGCTCAATTCTCACATCCCAGCTGCTAGTTCTTGTCGTGCAACCTCCTTTCAAAATAAGAACCCAGTAGTAAACATGAAGGTAGGTTAAAGAAAGCAAATTCACCTATCTTCAAAATCTTTTCTTCAACTTTCAGCCTGTGATGAAAACCTATTCAATTCCACCCTGTAGCTATACCTTAGAAACACTTTATATTCAAACAAGGAATTAGGGAAATGCATATCTTAAATAAATACATACATATATATATATATTTTTAAAATGCTTGGCCAGGTAAACAAGTCCGATTCCTCAGATCCCATGAAATTGATGCATGTCTCAGCTACAAGAAATCACTTCTGTTTGCATTTGCGTAAAACCTACATTTGGACTGCTGGCTCAACAACAAACATCATGATAAATACACATGCACTAGAACAAGAAAAATACAAGCAATATGTTTCACTGTTAGGAGTTTACTACATTGTCAATTCTGCAATGCTAGAGGCAGACTGCTCTCATGAAGAGTTTTATATCTACCTGGAGGTAGAACAATCACATTTCCTGAAAAAACCCACACAGCGATTCTCAAAGCAAACCTCACAACAGTGAGCTGAAAATCTATGTGAATCATGCACACAGGTAGCCCTACATAGGAAAGATGTGAAGAGGAAATATGCTTTTCCTTTGCTTGGCAATATTCATTTTAAGTTATTATTACAGTGTAGATTTTTTTTGTTGTTTTTTAAAGTTCCCTTTGGACAACAGAAACAAAAATACCAGAGCATTGCTCAGCTGCCTACTTAAACTTCTCTGAAAAAACAAATATACATAGGCATTATGTCGCTGTTTTATTCTGCATTAGGAATTCCAACCCCTGTGCAAAATATATGCTCCATGTTTAAAGGGTTAAACTTTCTCTCACGTAGTCAGCTTTAGTGAATGTAAAATGCAAGATAATAACATACACTGTATCTTGAACCAAAAATGCACACAGCATAACAAAACCCCCTGTGCTAACCAACCGGCAGTATGAATAGATACATTCTCACTGTTTATTAATTCCAAATAAATACTTTACTATGATTTTAAGCAAAACAGACAACACTAAACACACCAAAAATATAATGACTTACCCTTTCGGAGACACTTGCTTTTCTTAAGATATTTGGCAGTAAAAAATGGCATGGCTGAAACACGAAGGTTTCAGCCAAAGCTGACCTTTTATTACCAAGTCCTAAGAGCAAATGACTGGACCAAAGAGAGAAAGCAAATTATTATACCAGATCTTTAAAATGCTCAGTGATGAGCAAAGGGAATTCAGAGTGGGATAAAGTATGTCAAGTTGCACGGTGGGGATTGCAGATATCTTTCTGCTCATTAGCACTGCTGTTCGAGTTATTTAAAGTGTGCTCGGGGGAAATGAGGACAATTTCCATGACAATATGTACAGTATCATATAAGGAGGAAGCATTTTTTCAGGCACAACTTCTGCATTACTCAGCTGCTACAGCAACCAGCAATATGTTAAGAAGGGGAGGAAAAAAAACCCAAACAAAACACATCAGGTTTGGAGAACGTAAAAACCCAATTCTATTAACCAGTTCTTGTCTAGAGTGAAAAACGATCACTATAAACCTGCTATGTCAGATCACTGTGCTACCCCCTCATTTTCTTCTTAGGCACTTGTGGAGAAAAAAGAATCCTTGCTAAGCAGTGAAAGAAATCATCAGGAGGTTTTGATTCCAGTCACCCCAACAATTGATGCCTCAGTTTCCTTACCTTTCAAATGGAGTGACAATGCAGCCATGTTTTTACTGGTAAAAATCTTTGAGGCTCTTGGGCAGTAGGTACTAAGAGAAGGACAAGTGCTTAAAGTCCATTACTTTACCCTTCAGAATTACGGCACCATTACTCTGCCATGCTGCTTGTAGGACCAAAAGCCACCTAAAAATCTCTTGCTTTTATTCAGCCAGGATGGGCTGATCTGGAAATTTAGTCTTATTCTTGTTGCTTATGTTGTCCTCTCTGGAGAGCTTAAGGCAGTTTGGTACCGTCTTTGTATCCTGTCTAATTCCATAAAGTTGGGACAATATATTTAACAGCAATGGTATTTATCCATGTCTGCCTCCTCCTAGTCATCTACCTCTAATTCACTTCACCACAGCATATCACTTGGGCAGGCAACAGCTCCACCCTCACTCCTTGGAATATAAAGGACAATGCCAGAAATCTTACTATGCACCCTGGGACACATCAACTTCTCTATGCTTTTAGTCTTCCTAAGAGTAAAGACTAGAATACAGGACTCACTCTTTTAAAAGCTCATAGACTTGTCATAGAAAACATGTAAAAGCAAGAGATCTATGCTTCCATAGGTGGTTCAGCTCTCGGCTTTTACTGCTTCCAGCCTTTGGGATACTGCCAAGTCATCACTGCACTGAGATGAATGCAGTTACCTGAAAAGGAGAACACTTATAACCTATAACCAATAACCTATTGACTTGGCTGGATTTGAAGTCAGATTTCTAAACCAGCAAAATGATCCAAACAAATTACTACTATTCTTATAAAATAAAAGAGTATACAATTCTATAATACAAACTGTATAAACTAGGGGTGCACTCCACAAGGTAGAAAGCTAATAGCAGGGCCTTTTCTTGAACCATTTGTTGTCAGCTCACAAATACATACATTATTTATTTATTTATTTATTTTGAATTAAGAAAGCCAAGCTTCATACTTCAAGGAAATCCATTCAGTGTGCAATCTGAAAAACTTCACCATAGTTGAGCATTCATAAATCCTGTGATGCTCAATAAGATGCCATGGTTCCTATATCTGTACTACCATATGAAAAAAACCAAGTCTCTGCTCTTTCATTAGGCAGTTTGAAAATAAGCTGAGAAGCTTTCAGGCACACAATTCCTCCATAGTAAACTAAGTTAACCTGCATTTAGCTTAACTATGTTAACCTATTTGAACAAAAGTATACTTAAGCACCTTGGAGCAGAGGACAGAGGTGAGAAAAAAGTGCCTATAAGTCAGTGATACGGGCACTTGCCATCTGTGAACTACTGCAGGTGGTGGGTTGGGAATTCACATGATCTTGGAATGGTGGGCCAAATTAGTTGTTTCCCTGCCCTTGGAGATGGCCCAATACCATCTGCTTCAAAAAGTGGAAAAATTTTGCACACATTAATGTGCATACCTTCTATCCATGATCAAACTGGCACACATCAGAATGTGTCTGTGTGAATATGGAAGGAATCAGACTAGTAAAATTTATCCACACCATATTTAATCTGGAAACAATATCTGAACCTAACCCATGTTGTCAAGGACTACTCAGATGATCTCGCAGATCTAACACAATCTATGGCCTCACAAATTAGCCATGAATATCTAGACATTTTTATTTTCTTTTTCCTGGGGAGGGAGGTAGGAAGGGGCTTTCTACCACTGACAATTCCTTCCAGAAGGTCCTGAACAATGATTTACACTAGAATCCAGTTATTTTGAAGGAGAAACTCAGCAGTCAGGATGAACTCAAATCATTCCCTGAACATCATGACACTTTCTCCTGCTATCATTGTGTGGTGCATGGGAAAAGATGTTATGCCCAAACAGCCTTTGGAACGTCCCATTTACCTTTCATCTTCCTCTTTGCCAGCAGACATGTCATCCCCAAAGCAACACACAAGGCTGGAGTTTCTGCTGAAGTAAGTCTGCCTTTTTTCTCACAGTAAATTAAAATGACAAAAAAGAAATACCCAGTAAACCCACAAGGGAATTCTCTTCTCTGCCATTTTAACATAAGGTCAAATTTTGACTAATGCAGTAATTCCTCCCATCTGCCTAAAAATCTGCCATTTAATAACCTTGCACAAAACCCTACTGCTTTTTACTCCACTACCCTTATATTCTGCCTCATTTCCAACTCACTCTGCCCTTGGAGCTAAAAGCAGAGGTTGCCCTCCTGTTAAGACTTTCAATTTCCAGAGGGAACTTTGAACTTATGAAAACAAACACTTGTGTGTTTCATTCACTGCAATGAAACACAGACTCCTTTTCTTCCATTCCACACCTCCTACTGCACAACCTACTCTGAGGAACCCTAAAACCTTGTATCTTCCTAATGGGGGAACTGTTTATTCTTTATTCGCTCGTATTTTCCTGTTTCTTAGGCATAGCTTTCCTTAATCAGCTCTCCAAACAGAGAGAGATCAGGTGAAAATTTCTATCCTGACAAAAATCTGCAGACAAGAAGAATAGACTGGACTGGATCCAACATAGTCATTTACCCAGCTTTCAGTCTGCTTCCTTTAGTACCCCTTTCACAAAGGACTAGTTTTAACTGGGACTACAAGAAAGCTAAATACTTTTCCATTAGGTGTCATCACTCAAAAAAATGCATTAATATAGTTATTTGGTCTCTCATCTTCTGAGCCTCCTTTCCACAACTTCAGATTCCCATGCGCAGAGACTGACTGTGCAGAGCACAAACACAGAGCACCATCTTTGCTGTTAGCAGCAGGCTGACTAGTGTGGAGAAAAGCACCTATGACTCTTCATACTGCATTTTCTCTGATAAGATTCTGTATCAGGTTTCAAAATGCTTCACTAGGAAAGTCAGCACCATCTTCCCCCATCTTACAGATGGGAATTGGAGAAAGGGATCATGACTTCTGTACAATCACCACAAGATTAAAAAAAAGAAGGGAATATGAGGAAGATTTTTCTGAATGCATGCAAGTGATCAGTACATAGTTTTCTTGGTTCTCCTTTCTCCTGTGGCCCAAGAGAATTTCACAACCTCGGAGGAACAGTGCAGTGGCTGACAACAGACATGAAAACTGCTACTTTCTATTAGACTTTTAGTTGTGGTCACATGTTGGAATTTTCCACTGAATTACAGCCTAGGGGGACTTTCTCCTGTTATTTCCCACCTGGGCAAAGTCTGCATGAAACTCCAAGCGAAAGGTAGTAAGACTCTACCTTATTGTTAAAGCATGTGATCACAGCCTATATAACAAGGCTAAATGGCTCTCAGCCCTGGAATGCAGGGGATGGCAATGACTGGTGGGGAAGGAGGAGGAGTGGAGGTGGAGCAGTTGCCCTCCATCACCCACTAACACAATGCACAAGAGTGACAGGCAGTGGAGGAGCAGGTACTTCCTCTTTGACTCCACCACCATGTCTGGGCTGGAAAGGGACCAACGCTCCAGTCAAACATGGTAAATGAGCAGGCAGGTGGCCATCAGAGGATGGCATGGTCACACGCGCGGCAAAAGCTGCCATGCTATGCAAGCCTTAACACAGGAGGGATACCAGATGATTGTAGTAGCACTCACCCTATCCTGCTGCCATACTCTCAAGTTCTATTTTATCAGATGGAAAAAGCATGCACTCAGGGTATCCATCTAAAAAGATTTCTACCCCCTGTGAAGTGACCATGAGAGATTTCTATCTGTTGTTGATTGGGCTGATAAAAGCAGCCTTTTTTCCTTTCAGCAGTTTAGAACTCAGCCTGCCCTAAAACAAGTAGGGTCATTTTAGTCTGTGACCACATACAGAAATTGTATCTGCAGAACAAAGGGAACTCAGGTTAATTATAAAGATCTTGTGGCTACAATATTCTTCTGGGAAGATGCCATCTACATATGCTTATTACAACCACATAAATCCCACCTTCTCACTTGCCTCGAGCAACTAATTGTCTTTAAAAGCAAGCAAAATAATTATTTTTCCAACATAGTTGTCATCATTAATTATAGCCAGAATAGCCAAGCAGGAGTTCATGCCCAGGCTTTTTAATGCGTATAGCTAGCTAGTATGGCTGCCTGTAACTTTACAGCTTTTTGCAGTGTTAATATTAACATACTATGGCTTTATTAAATTAAGGCACTCACTGATGAGCTAAGTATGATTCATCCACAGAACACCAATACCCTTCATGCTTATCTGCCCAAGAGCAAGAATGGGGTTTAATTTTTGCCTACGTTATGGGTATATTCAAGCACCACTGGCTGTATTCCTAAAGTCACGTTCAAGCAAACATGTTCCAATGAAGAAAATATATTCAAAATTCAAAGACAAGAGTTCGCAGGAATTATGTGCTAAAAGTCCTGAGTTAGAGGCATTTCACTGCTCCATTCGTCACCTCTGCAAAGCTCTGTGACATTACTGTGTGAATATATAATATTAACTTCCTAAAAATCAGAATGCAAAGTTTCCCACTGAAGTCAATGGGACTTCCCTACATAAAGGCTACACAATTTGTGCTATGGTTTGTTGGGTTTTGGTTTTGGTTTTTTTTTGTTTTTTTCTCTCTAGTTTAACTGAACAGGGGGTAAGAGGGGGACAGATGATATTTCCCTAGTACAACCCTGTACTTCTTTATTCTACTTACCAGGACTTCCTAAACTCCTTAAGCTGAAGAGGGTGATGTGTTGAAAAAACACTTGATACAGAAGACTACACAATGTAGTCTGAAGTCCACTGACAGCTTCCAGGAGGCATTTTTATCTTGATTGGTTTTTAAATTACAAGTTTCTGAAGTAACAGTGACTTTTGTTTGTCAACCAGCCTGCACACAATCTGGCTTCTGAATCACTGTCACTCCAGGCATTCACAAATTACAGGTCAGCCCACCAACTGATGGGAATTTTTCATTATTATTTATCCTCTGGTTTCTGACCCTTTACAGATCTTTATTTTAAATTCACAAGCAGCAAGAGACTTGCTTTTTATTAATGAAAGCTGCAATATTTACATAATCACAGTATTCAAAATTAGGGTTTCAAGGGAAAACACATATTAATAAGTCACAGCATATGAATTCAGGCCTACGTATTTCTGAAAGGGAAACCCCACAATCTTGTTACATTTTGTAAATGAAAGAAATGAAATTACGTAGGTACCTAAACCAAAATGAGGACAGAAATCTGTCTACAGCACTAACAAAGTAGAACAAGACAAAGTGGTATGTCTAAAGTGCTTAATTAAAGATATTGGTAACAAACTGATTCAGTGACATATTTTTACTGCTGGAACCGAATGCAAAGAATAGCTTTTTAGTGACACAGTAGATAAAATGGATCAGAATAAATCATTGTAAATCTGCAAGTGTTTTGAGAGGAGCCTTTGCTTGTATCCTCAGCATATGAAATAGGTGCAATTTTGCTCCTAGTCATACAAGCAAAGAAGTTTAGCAGAGACATCTGTACTCTACATCCCAAGCAGCATAATGAAAATGAAGACAAGGACAGAAAGATAGGAGCTGAACAGACAGACTGCACATGCAACATAAGCTAGGCAACACAGCTTCTGTGAGATATCCTTATCCTGCAACTCCAGAGCCACTGTGTACAAGCCCCCAACAATCCCCTCCAGCACCACACAGCCTCTCATTGCATCCTTCAGCACTGCTAGTAACAGAGTCACAACCTTGCCCCACATGTGCAATCAAGACGATAGAAGCCTCTGGGCACCACTTAAGGGAAAAGTTTCTTTTTCTCCCCAGAGTAATCTCTGATTTTCATTCTCATTACACAACTGCCACTGCGCAGTCCCTCAAGCATACATAATGAAACACAGCAATACCAGTCTCACCATGCAAACCTCCCCAGGCTTTTATAGGGGCAAGGGGAAAGAGAAAAAAAATGGTAAAATGCAAATCAGCCACATACTTAATTTAAAAGCTGCCTTTAATTATAATTTCTTCCTGTTTCCCTGGGTGTTGGGAGCATTGCTTTTAAGCAAGCCACACTGGTAAACAGAGTCCTGATCATCTTATTAAACTCATTCAAGCACATTACATCTGCCTTGGCAATTCACTCATTTTGAATGGACTCTGAATGCTAGGCTACAACCAGGCTCAAGTATCAAGGTTCTATACTTCAGTATTTCTCTTTTCACACCCCTCCACTTGGTTGAGACTGAGACAGAACTTCTCTTTCACATAAAAATGTGAGGAAACAAACAGTGCAGGTTCCTGTATCCTAAACCAAGACGTTCCTTCTTTCAGGGTTATACTACTGCTTGCCTGTGACCTGCAACCCTTTTAGTCCTGCACTCAGCCCAGGATTCCTTCTGTTTGTATGATGCCTCCTCACAGCATCATCATGTGGCTTGACATTTAACTTTCAGTTTTTCCCTTTCTCTGTAATAGAGCTGACAAGCAGGTAAACACCTTCCCTTCAGAACTGGCAATTACAACAGAAATTGTCCCAACTAGAATACACGCATATTCAATCAAACAGAAGATGCCTGTATTTCAAGGGGCAGCAGGGGAAATAAATACAGCTATGACACTGAGCCAAATTCTCAGCAGGTAGAAGTCAATCAGCTATAATGATGTCAGCAAATCTTAATTTATCCCCAGCTGAGAATCTGGGTTCACTTCTTTCCTGTGCACAGCCACAGCTGAGAGCTTTAGGCCTGTTAACTAAGCTCCAGAGCTAGATTTATACTACGAGTTTTTTTCAATGATGCCAGAGGGATATCAGATACAGACTGAAGTATCATTCTCGTACAGCTTCAGCTTAGACTAACAAAGCTGCAGATCTGCTACCATAACACATCCTGTAGGTAACACTGAACAAAAGCCTCATGTGAAGACAGGTAACTGATACTTAACTACGTTGGCAGTGTCTGCTAAGCCAGCTGTGTTGACCAGAGAACACAGCTATTTTCACCCTTGAGCAGTAAT
Organism: Coracopsis vasa; assembly: GCA_026283785.1. Lineage (NCBI taxonomy): Eukaryota > Metazoa > Chordata > Aves > Psittaciformes > Psittacidae > Coracopsis > Coracopsis vasa. The sequence continues at coordinate 25,096 of JANHGB010044076.1, forward strand.
GAGTGTACAGCATTCAACTTCAGACTGGTGCAGTTAGAGTAGTTACACCCACAGAAGGATCTCCACAACAGAACAGAGCCAGAAGAAGTGGAAGGTATATTTCCAGGAGACTGGAACACTTTTTTAATTCAGTGCAAATGGGTCTGGCCTAAATTAAAACATCTCAAACTATTAAATTTTTCATGAAGTATTTAAATATTCCTCTTGATAAATATATTTCTGCTGATCTACAGCAAAAGAAAAGCTTAGGCAAAACCAGTGTGAAAATAAACTAAAAACATTTGGTCTGGAAGTCAGCAAACTGTCTTGGGATGACCCAAAATGAATTTGTCCTCACTGCTTTGTTGAAAAGTAATTTTAATTTAGGAAGCCTAAACCACTATCTTTCCACAGATTTCCTCCCCCAAGATCATTACTTTCCTAGAGAACAAAAATGAAGGCAAGTAACCAAAATGTAAAATAACAAAACAAAGAAAACCCCCAAACAGCAGCAAAAAAACCCCAATCCAATTTTTCCTTCTTTCACTAGCATCTAGATTAAGGCCTAAGAGTTCCTCTTTGCTCAGAAAAGGCCCTGCAGCTGCAGCATAATGCTTCAGGGGCTCAGACAGTTCCTTTCCCAGTGGAGGATGGAAAGCAAGAGACAGTTGCATGCTCTGTGCTCTGAACCGATTTGATCCATCAACACCCACCAGCTAAAGCTTTCACACCACTAGCCTCACTGATAAGGACTGTCAGCATCTTCATTGCTCCTCTACCTTACACTGGTGCACAGTCCATAAGGTACTGTGAGTTTGCACTACTTTGCTTTACTCACTTGTCCCTAGGGAATGAAATGTAGTCTCTCTACCTTTCATATTGAATATGGTAGATATGAAGTAAATTTACCAGCATTTTGCTTTAAACTGCACTGACTCCTCTGAGTTTCTCGCCCATTGCATGGCAGAAAATCATCTCAACATACCTGAAGCTAATGCAGTGATACACACTCAAAAAGATTTGAAGAGTTTCAAGATGCTAACTCCAAAACCCAGTAATAGCAATGCAAATGCCCTTACCTAACAGGTCAAGATGATTTGTTGCAAATCATTTGCACACAAACATTCAGGCAGCTTAGCCACCCCGTCATGATAGATCACCAGCTGTACCATGACAATCTCCATTTTAGACTGGGATCAGCTGCTGTCTACAGCAGCCAAAAATTATTATTTTCTACCAGAGTACTTATTCAAAGACAGAGAATTAAATATTTAAAGAGAGAAATCATTATTGATTAGATTTTATAACAGGGTATCAATGGTTTATGTCAAGAACATAATGCAGCCTCAGGGCAAGAAAGGAGGGGGATGCAGTCTCAGGATGGAGGAATGACCAGAGCAGGAGACATTTAAAAGCCTCAAATGTTTTAGGCTGTGAAACATTTGCTCAAAAGGGTTGGATCCCATGGGTTTATCTAAAATACTGGAAAACTGGACCCAATCTGGGTCACCCTGATTCACAAGTCGAACTCCCAGTATCAGTGGTAAACAAACTGTTTAGGTCAGGGTATATTATGCATCCCACAACACCGCAAGCTAAAACAAGTTCCAGAACACTATACAAACTTGAGGCTTAAGTTAAAACAAAGAAACAAAACTATAAACCAGAAGAACAGCCATGTTCAGTCAGATCAAGAGTTGGATGTACAGGAAGAAGGTACAGAAAAAGTACAATAGAAATGTAGTCTTTTTGCTGTTGTATATAGAATATACACATCCATATGTTACAGCTGTGTGTAACAGCTACCAACAAACTTGCTATTTTATGAGTGCCTAATCCCATTCTGAAGCCATTTGGGTTTTAGCTCCCATAATGAACTACAGTAATGAGGGCTGCAATATAATTGTGACTTGTCAAGAAAAGAAAAAAGAAGCCTTTTTTGCATTTTAAAAATAGAAATTCTGATTAAGTGATCCTACCTGCTGTGTTATGATTAGTCCTGAATAATTAATTATTCCCTTTTTGTTTGCCCATACTGTTCAGAGTTATATCCAGTTCTGTTGTACCCACCTCTCAATCTACTCTTACGACCTAGGCAGTTTCTTCCTGCATGGAAGCCATCCATTCATCTGAAACTATTCCCGTTGCTCTTAATTTTGGTATGTCCCTTTTGGGGATTGTTTCAATTAGAGTAGGGGAGATCACGAATATGATCAAAGTCCTTAATCTATTTTACAGCAGGGCATACGTCTGTTGAGTAAAAATGGACAGATGACCATAGGAAAAGGGCTACTGAAGTTATTGTCAGAAAGAAAGCATCTCTAATTGCATAACTAAAGGTATTTTCTCCAATTTTTAAACGAACACAAAGCTGTCAATAAATCTCCAGCCGTGTCCTGTTGTATCACAGAACAGGCACACCGGAGGAATAACGTTAATAATGACTTATGCTTGCATTTCAGACTCTGGAACGGCCTAGCGGTTTGATGATCTTTCCTACAATATCAGCACCTTACTGGTGCCGAGGTGGAGAAGTGAAGGCATCTTCTCTTCATCTAAATATTTTTGGTTTGCTGTTTCTTCCCCATTTCTGCAGTGTATACATTATTGTTTCAGATTACAGAGCTAGGATGTCTGCATTTTCAGTCCTAGCAGTCATGGCTTTGATCCATAGGTGGCTATTTTTAGGAGCTCTGAACAGGCTGCTGCAGCCAAACAGCGTGAGAACAATTTCTGAAGTAATTTCATCTGCTTAGACGCTTTTTGATATGGTAATTAGAACAACAGTGACCAGTACATTAGCTGAGAATGCTTCTGACTCCTATTTTGAGGCGCGTTGAACAGGATCTATCACTGTACAGCAGCTGACAACAGACATGCTGTCACACACTGCCTATCCACTGTGCATGGTCAAGGAGCTGTTACAGAACCCACTGCTCAGCTGGAGCCAGCTTTCCTGAAACTTTGTCCACAGCACTTCCACAAAAGGAGCAGACAACAATATTGCTCTGGCTCTGACCAGCAAGCCTAAGCAGTATATCATGGTAATCCACTAAGCAAGAGAAGTAGGGTTAAAAACTGACATTGCCTGACTTCCCTGTGTTCAACTCTTGCTTAAATGCAACATTTGCATTATTGCCAGGCTAGGAACATTGCTGCTTCTTACGGCTGCCCAGCAATATCCATTGCAAGACTCCTTCAGCTGCCTGTAACTGCCGAAACACAGCTTCTGCACTAGGTTGCCTGAATCACGCAGGCTGGCAGTAAAGGGGCAGTACCCTGGGCAGTAAGGGCTGCCTTGTCTGGGATAGATCCACCACCCCAACCTGGTCCTGATGGCTGTCCAATTTTTTCTGTCCTGATAGAAAGCAGCCAAGTGCTGAGTCTGACTGAGTCACCTAGGGAAAGGGCCTGAGGAAGGGAGAGCATCTCTGCAAATGATCTTTCTGAGACAGTAACTTCAGCAGGAGATAGAGCCTTCTCACCATCTCAATGAGCTTTTAGGTCTTTCCTTCTGCCCTCTAAAGTACTATCTTTTTCCTTAGCACTCTCCTCTACAGCCCTTCCCCTAGACTGACTCTTTAAGGTCAGTGGCTAATTCCCAGTCTGGGAACTCTGGGAGATTTACCTGGCATTTAGCCCGCTCTAATCATGACTTGATAAAAACAGAGCTAAGATTGCTGGTTGGACCTGCAGGACTTCACACACTACTAGTGTGTCTAACTAGTCTTCCTAATTCTGCTGTAATGACCTTGCACACATAACAGTGGGTTTGTTGGGTGGACAACAAACTGTGTTTATACCTGGCACTAACTCTACCTTAAAGGAGAATCAGGGCTTGACAGTCCCTTTGAAAACTGTAATCAAGCTTATGTTAACTTTAAATGCAAAATTTCTAGCTAACTATAAAGCTTAATGTCATTATAATCTATAATTTACAAGCAGGCATAACAAAAAAGAGGAATAATCTATGTAATTATTAGTCTGAGCCAGACCCCTTCTCCAAGCAAGAATCAAAGTAATAGGAAGAGAATGAAACACTAATCAACGGAAAGATGGTAAACAATGGGTTTCAGAGATGGTGTTGGTTTATAAAGGGCAAAATATTCCAGACAAAATGGATTGGGTTGCTACCATAAGACTGTACAACAAGGAAAGAAGTGCAGCAGAGGCAAAATGTTTGGATTTCATTACAGTACCATGTTGTCTGGAGCACAAATGCTGCCAGAGGAACACAAAACTCTGAAGGGCTTCTCAAAAAAAGCATTATCACAGCATGCAGTGTACTAAATTTGAGAAGGGACATGCAATAGAAAGCAGCAGAGTAAGAAGCTCAGAGACAGAAGGCCAGTTCTGCTCTGAGCTGGAACATGGTTTTGTTCCCTTTGCTGTAGCTCCCCTTATGCAAAATGGTGAAGATGACAACTTCTTATTTCTGTCTTGCTTAACATGGCAGAAGTTCCACAACAATTACTGCTGGCTCTAAGCTACCAAATCATTTAAGGCATGACTGAGCTAGATCAGGCACGGACGCAATCACATTTCTGTCAAATTAGCAAAAGCACACAATAGAGACTTTACATCAGCTTCATGCCAGCTGCAGGAGAAAAGATACCTAATCCAACACAAAATTGGAATGATATAAGCAGAGCATATCTATATAAGCAGACCATATCTGTGTCAAAATAAAGCTTGCTGGTTTAGAGCCTAGGGGGATGTATTTTTTTTTTTTAGTACAAATATGAAACATCAAAATTAATTCAAATCAGAACAGTGCATTGCAGCACATGGCTACGTCTTTGGTACTAACAGCTCTAAACCCCTGTTAAATTCTTGAAACAGCCTCAAACTGTCAGCTTTTCAGTACATGTCTAATCTCTCACCACAATACACACAGTATTAGGTTCTAGTCTCAGCTATGCTTCAGGTCTTGAATCTAGATTCATGTTTGCATCAAGAGCTACTACATTTAGAGGCATCCAACATTTCTCTCTCCTAAAAGAGTACATCTTGTAATTTTTATTTAGTGTTCAGATAATATCTTCATAAAGATCTGCAAGCGTAAGAGTATATGAAGACAGTGTGTCGCAAACTGCAATGACAAAACTAGAGCAAAGAATTCTAGATAGGTTATGAAGACAGAAATAACCACAGGAGATTAAAACCAATGTATTATGTGAAAACATGTACGTTATGGAAAAATTAATCTTGGCAACAATGAGAGATGACAGGGAATGGCTAATTACAAAGGAATTTGTACATGATAAAAGTAGCAAAGGAAGCACGGTTTGGGCTGCAAAATAAGAGACCTCACATCATCAACTCTATTCTAAAGCATTACATGGCTCTCTGAATTTACATGTTGTCATACAGTTACATGCTGTATGCTCAGCTGAACAGCTTCCCAGCCTCCTGGCCAGGACTCTCTCCATGTCATTCTCATTTGAATTAAGCAATTTTACTTAAACTGTAAAAAGCCTAATTTCTGTGAAGACAAGATTCGTGTCATAATTGTAGCTTTCAACAAAATTACTAGGTAAGTAGTATTAGAGATCTACCTTTGGAAATGCAAGGTTACAGTAAAACTGTTACTGACTGTTCTGTTACTATATGGCTTATACACAAGCTACTGTAAACAGTTTGGCAAGGCTATCACAACTACATAGATGACTCAGAACCAGTTCTACTCCTCCTTCCTGCACATATATAACGTAAGGTATTTATAAACTACTGCTCTTCTTTCAAGCATGCTGAGCTGCTATTCAACTGACAGGCAGTTCTGGAGTTGTCAATAGTAGGTATAGGTTGTGCACTGGCACATATTTATTACTGTTGTTTCACATTTCTCTGAGATTTCCTGTAAACCTATCCATTTATATTGTCAGACAGCATCTTCTGCAATGGAATCTGAACCTCAGCATTAATGTCTACAATGCTATCCAGAAATAACACGCAGAACATTGTACAAGCCTCAAGCCATGGAGAATATACAATAGGACCAATTCAGGTTGATCCTCATCCTGAAGAGCATATCATGTCTATCAGAAGCATTTTCCCTACAGTATTTCATGGCTTAAAGACAAGAAAACAAGCAGGAAAAAAAAAGCAGGTGGTGCAGAACTTATTAAAAGGGATGCAAAAACATCCCAGGGCCTATACATGCTGCTAACAGTAAGTTGGAAAAGAAAATCCAAAGCAATTTGAAAGCCAACAACCCAGAGCATCAAAGGCCAAAGCTGTAAGGAGAGAGGGCTAGCCAGCCCTCTTCATGAGTCTGCTAGGAACTTCAATTCTTGCAAGATCTCTCCTGCCTCAAGCAACTGGGGTGGCACTTTGAGTTTATATATGGGAAAAACACAAAACAGAACAATAACGATTCCATGTGGAACCCATATTTTCCCCTAACTCCCTTATTTCCCCCACCTCCCACCTGCTCCCTGCCTGAAGAGGACCCTTGCTAGAAGCCACAACAACAGCTACTTGTCTCTGTAGTGTCTCCAGCTGCATTGGTGTTATTAGCAGTGAGGCATACACATGCTTCCTAATCAACTTTATTTAAGCCTTTCATTACAACATACATACACCACTTGCACATTTATGACAAAAGTGAACCTCAAAGGCTCAATTCCTACAATATTAACAAATCAATGTGATGCAACAAAAAAATCTGCTTTTCCCAGTAAAAGCAAGATAGTGCCTTGAGTCCCAGGTTAAAGAGATCGACTCATCTCACTGCTGGTTTAAGACTAAATCTGCTCTGGTCTCCTATTCTAGCAGCCTTACTCTATCTATACACCTCATTGTGTGTGAGTGGATGCTGCTTTCCCAATATCCTTGTATAGTAGGGAACACAGTGTAAATCAGATAATTGACTATTGATGTCTCTGGCTTCATTGACTGAAGTTTTCCTAACTTCTCTGTCCCTCAAAACTTTTTTGTTTATTCCCAAACATATTAGGCTGCCATTATGTCTATTCTCAGTCAAATACCCTTACAGTCAATTCCTTTCATCCCCTTCACTTACACGTTTATATAAAATATAGATGTCTATTTTTAACTCTCCATAGAAATACATTTCAGTTTTAAGAGCTGTGTTTGAATGCTGTACCCCACTGGGCCAGGAAGGAGTGGTCTTTCTAAGAGATGCAAATTATTATGTTTATAGGTAAGAGGTAAACACCTGCTACATACTGTCTGGGTGGATGATGGCCCACAGGCGATCACCATCACAGAAACTAATGAAGCAGTTAACACTTCTGCCCAGATAGAACTAAAACTGAATCTCTTGTTAAGTTACAAACAGCAGGAAGTCTCTGGATCTTACTAGAAGCTATTTAAAACACAGGTGGACAAAAGCTAGTATTTGTTAAGAAGTAAATATATTCTTTTATTCTAATATCCCTTTAGCATTCAGATACTTTTCGAGGTACCTGGCAAACCTAACATAAGTTTTCATTCCCACAGGTGTGGCAATCCTAAATTGCCACAGAGGACCTCTCAACTTGAGCAGTCCAGCACAGGAATCAGGGATAGCCAAAAAGCAACAAGGCTGCCTCAGCTAAACTGTATGTTTTTCTCTAGAAGCTTGCAATTCAAGATGTCAAGCTTCCTTGCAGAAGGAAGCATGAACATGCAGCACAAAATGGATTCACACCCTGGGTCTCAGGCCCTTCCATCCTCCTTGGGCTAGGTTTTTAGTGTTATTTGTAGAGCTTCGTCAGCAGTAGCAGTCTAAGGGTAACCATAACAGCCACTCAATGAAGTAGGCAACAACATCCGTACATGTCATTCATCCATGTACTGATGCCAGAGGTTTTCAAAGACTTGCAGGTAGACAGGGTCACAGTAACAGATCCAGGACATACCAAAAGACACAGTTTCGTATTTTTTCACCGGAACATTTCTCTCCAATTCCATAACCAATTTTGGATCAAGAAATAAGACTGTCCATTAATCTGAAATTTGTTGCTTCTAGGCGAAAAAACACCCATACAATTCCCATCCATTCAAATAGATGGAAAATGTAATTTTAAAATGCAGTTAAAATGGTCTCACCTACTCTTTTGACACAAAAATTTCTCTGAACTGAGTAATTTCGGTCTTTAAAATTCTTTCCTTAATCAAATTCTGATGATCATGTTCTTTTCGACTACAAGCTAAATCTAGACATGACATTTTTTTGATTCAGAGAAGGAAATCCTAGCCATGCCGTTTCACATGCTTTGGATACCCCGGTCTCCAACTCCAATACTAAAAGGGATACCTACACTGAAAAGGACAGTAGTTACATGGCCTGAGCATTTCAAATTGATACCTAAGGAAGGCCAGCTTGAATCATCTCATTCACTAGCCACAGCTGTTGCAAGCAAACTCCCCAATAATGTGAGGGCAGCAATGGGAATAGAACCTGGCAGGTAAACATCTGGAGACAGACACTTAACTCTTCTATCTACCCCAGCTTCCTCACATCCATCTCAGCTGTCCCAAGTTCCTCAAGCACCAAAACTGAAGTGGAAATGGCTGAGAATGAAAAATTAACCAAGTGATCTCTATTAATAACAGCTGAGGGGAATGAATGAAACAGATTAGGTCAGGGCCCGGACAGTGAGAAAGGGCAGGCTGGGCCCCAGCATGCCAACAAGGGCTTCACATTCTGAGAAAGAAACTCGGAATTAAGTACACTTAAAAATAAATTCCAGTCTCTGAATACCTCTCTCATGGCTGCAGTTGCAATGCTGAGTTTCTGCCCATAACAACATACCTGGCTTTCAGCCAAAGAGTTGAAAGTCACTGTGATCTTTTTTCCCCTCCTCCCTAGCCATCCATAATTTTTAAACATTCCCACAGCTGTGAAAGAAACAATAGATGGAAGGGGGCAGTGCTTGGGTATCCAGAGGCTGCTCTCACATTTGCTCACAGCTGGAGTTCTTCGTGGTCTTTGGCAGAACCCCTTGCTACCACCTTGGCTGATGGGCTGCCCCTTGAATGGGTGCAGCTATCTGAACAATTTCAGAATTATTTCTAATTGGACAAATACTGGATTTTCCCATAAGAGCACATAAAAATGGGCAGCTGTTTCCATGTAGGGAAAAAAAAAAAGAAAAAAAAAAAAAGAAGAAGTAGCAAGTCTATCTGGAGTAGAGGTTCATAATTCAAACAGATGAATATTACAGACTTCAGCTTATGAAGCACAAGCTGTGTCTCAACCATGTTGGGGCCATGACACCATTTTCCTTATTCACATGCTCCTTACCTTGCAAACCTAACTCCACCCTGAGGATCAGTTTGTGGCACTACAGCTGCTGAGCACGTGGTGAGCTCTTGGAGAAGCAAGGGCAACAGCCAGGAGTCACCATGGTCTCCCATCTGCCCAGTTGTTTAGTGTGGGAACTGCCTGATGCTCAGTCTCCCTCTGCCTGACACAAATAGTAAAACACAAACAGAGTAACTCAGCTGGTACTGGAAGTAACTCACACTTCCAGACGCCCTCAAGCATTGTACCCCATCCCCATCGTGTCACTAGAGGTTTATCACATGACAGATAGTTGTCAGATAACAGGGACAAGTGACATCTTGTAATGGGATGTGCATGTACGGAGTCAAACGCAGGTGTTTCCTGCACTTTCCAACACATCATCAGATGCATCACTATTGCATGCATAGGAGCTGTTAGAATTTTCTTCACCTGAATGATTTACTTTGTTGGGAAAAAAAAAAATAATCTATGGAGCCTCTGGGTAGGAGCTCAGCAGGGACAAGACTACCAGAATAATCCCTCCAGTCCTTGACCCACTTCCCACCCACATCTGAAGAACCACCAACAAACAGGATGGGAGGGGAATGTTCTGGCCTGTGTGGTATATGCTTGGCATCCCCGAATTAATCTTTTTGAAACCTCAGGCTGTCCCGACAGTTTTAAAAAGCTGTAAATACCGGATGAAATGTCCTAAATTAATACGCCCGCCTAAACTGCAAAGATTTTACTTTGGCTAAAGAAAGCGGATTTTTTTTGTCTCCCTTCAGTTTTCAGGAAACAACTGAATTCAACTTGCTAATTTATATACCACTACTACTGTGCAATTTGTCCCCTTACATTGTGCCTCAAACTTTGCCTCTCAACTTGGTTTATGAATTCAACACCTGAGATGCACTGAGGTATGACTGATAACACCACCACTGAAAGAGCTGACACAGATGCCTCAGTTAAAATTTAGGCCATAACTCCCATGTGTCATACCACTCTAAAATACAGAGCTCTGGTGGAAATAGAGTCACAGTAGTGACTAAAGAGGTTCACTAAGGGTAGGCTGCTAAGCGCTAGGTGCTGTCTAAACATGCAGCTGGCAGTCTCCACTATCTACAAGACAAAAGTAACAACTGGTTGAGACAAACAACTAAAAATAGCATAAGGAGGGAGTGGTAGATAATGAGGATGTGCACCGCTTTTTCAGACCACAGCAAGAGATGGTCCATGCCCTGCAGAGTTTATCATCATAACAGACTAGAGAACAGGCAGGCAAGGAACGGCCGGCAGACAAAGGGAGCTGTGTGTTCACAGTCACACAATAGGCATCCATAAAGCCAGGAGAAGGAACTCTTATTGCTCCATTCTGTGTCATGCACCATCTACATGAGCTTGCCACACACAAATATACACATTCCCAGCAGATCTACTTGCTATTTTGTATTCCATCCACCTCAGCTGAACTGAGCAGCATTTGCAATTCACTTTCACAGGTACCTTTCACAGACTCTGCAAGTTAATGATGATACTAGGGGATTGGAAAGTATTCTCTGATAAACTTATTATCAAAAGAAAAATTGAAAAAGAATGCTATGAGACAAAATAACTGATTGAGATGTCTATTATAATAGCACATATGTAGCAAGGAGGAAGCAAAACAAAAGGTAGCTTTAGTGCTGGCTTGGATGTGCTGATTCTTATAGTGCTAATATTCAACTATTTTGTGGCAGATTTTATAAAATAAAAATAAGCCTAGAAGATGTTATTACTGACAACCAGGTGAAAAGCTGAATATAGGGTAAAACCTGAACTGACAGGAAAATGAACTTACAATGCAAAACCCCATTATGAAATAGTTGGAGCTTGTCAATACTCACTTTCACACCGATTTAACTAAATTGACATAAAACTCAATGCAGTTAAATAGCTGTAGCCCTTCAGCACAACTAAAGTCAGAGTACATTAGAAGTATATCAGCATGACTTGGTTGGAGAGTGAATTAACTAAAAATCAATATCCATTTAGTTAAATGGGTTTAGTAACAGAGTGCCCACAGACACAAGCAATGATGAATTCTAGCCATCAAAGTTCTTTCTTCCCTGGGCTTCAAGCCCCAGCTCAAGCACTATGACTGACTTACTGAATAAAACAATCTGCAAGTTTGATTCATAAAAAATCTTAGTGATGCTTATCTCAAACTGAGACACAATCACAATGCATGCAAGAACCAGTAGGCAACACTGATTAGGCAAGGCTCAGGTAGACTTTGGCCATCTCTAGCATCTGTGCTTTCCCGTACATATGGGCATAATGAAAGGAGGAGTTCAGCTCCAAAACTCTCTCTATCCCTTTGTGGGGCCTGGAACAGAGACATGAGCAGAGCCATCGCCATGCAGTTTCCTCTCTCTGCCGTTTCTCATGCTCTCCCTCTTGTGGCAGAAGAGACTCATTTTTTCTTTCCTTCAAAAAAATCAAAACCTTCAATACATTCGATAACCGGCTTTCCGCAGGAGCTGGAACACATTGCTGAGTAAACACAGAAGAGAAAACCCAAAAGCTTTTTGCAAACAAAGCAGAGGCTGTCTACTACCTCTTCATTTGTAATAGTGACACTTGCATCAACTGAAGTGCTGATACCAAAAATCTGAGATCCCACATCACCTGCTTTTTTTATAGGTATGGTTTTAGGCTACCTCCCTTGACGCTTATATTTGCCCTACCATGACTGTGTTGTAAACGGTATTCACTATCATGTAAAGCTCATTCTCTTGTGAGCTCTCATCTCTTTATCAGGAGTGAGATGTATGTAATATGGAAAACCGGCACCAGCTGGCTAAAAATCTTAGGAAGGTGGAAAACACAGGGATCAAAGACCATTCCCGACTTGAAGCTGGAGAGAACAGACTGGAGTACAAACATTAGTCTTGCTCACATAGTTGCCAAGCAATTGAAAATGAGGATCCATGAACTGAACCCAGCCTCAGCATCCATGAAGTTACACAGAATGAGATTTTTAGAACCATGGCATGTCAACACCTGTAATAAGTTTTTTGTGGCACACATTTCAAAAGAAAAATTAGTTTGTCCTCTCAAAGGTTACATTTCACCCACTCTGTTTCCAGCCTTATTTTGTATTAGCTACATCCAATGTGAACTCCTCTCAATTAGACACATTCATTATTTAAACTAATCCAACATGCCCTTGAGAACTGGGATTAGGACACAAGGGTATCGCTGCAAGGACAGACATATCTTTAAATGACTGAAGCTCTGAACAGTCTACAGATTGTTGAGTCACGCCAAAAGACTGAAAACAAAATTTATCCCCCAGATATTACCTAGTCTCAGTGTATCTGATTATTTTGCTCAAGAATAAATTAATAATGTGACTTCTAATTACAATAATTTTATTCTACTGTCCACAGTTTGCAGGCTTCATACCATGTGTGAACTTTTTCTTCTAAAAAGCTAAACCATTTTATTTCCTTTAAATGTTTTTCAAATGAGTATCACAGTAAAAGAAAGCAATCTGATGTAAATAACCCAATGAAGATTCATTGAAAGAATTAAATACAGCAGACAAGAACAGAATCACACAGGTATAACTACTGGGTGCTTTCCTTCCCTATTTGATGTTTAGGCACTAAACACTGAAATTGTTAATTTAGGGTCTCCACAAGGCTGGAATGTCATTACAGTAGATGACCTTACATTCTCACAGTGGGTAGGAAAGCCTCAGTATAAGCAAACAGCATGAGAATAACATGCAAATTAAATACTTAGGTGCTACTTAACTTTAAGGTCAGAAATTGCAACCCCGGGCAGTCACGAGAGATCTTGGAAGATATATAAAGGTAAAAACTGCTCTTAAAGATACAGAGAACAAGCCCAGCACAGTTCTAGGAAGAGCTGTACTGCTGCAGCTGCTGACTACCAGTGTAGTGAGCAAGCAACACCTGGAACATCTGCATGCGTCCTGACTAACATGTGTATAAACTAAGAAGCGATCAGTCCATTAGGAATAATAGTTGAAGCCTAGGAAGATTTTAAACCAATGCAGGAGGGAACCTCAGCAGAAACAGGAATTTGACACCACAGGAACAGGGCACACATAAGGACAGAGCCCTTTGTCAGTGGAATTGAGCGTGCCCTCAGCAAGTTTGCCGATGACACCAAGCTGTGTGGTCAGGTTGATACGCTGGAGGGAAGGAATGCCATCCAGAGGGACCTTGGCACGCTTGTGAGGTGGGCTGATGCCAACCTTATGAAGTTTAACCATGCCAAGTGCAAGGTCCTCCACCTGGGTCGGAGCAATCCTAGGCACAGCTAAAGGTTAGGCAGAGAACAGATTCAGGGCAGCCCTACAGAGAAGGACTTGGGAGTGTTGGTCAGTGAGAAAATGAACATGAGCCAGCTTCTCTGTGTGCTCACAGCCCAGAAAGCCAACCGTATCCTGGGCTGCATCAAAAGGAGTGTGACCAGCAGGTCGAAGGAGGTGATCC
>JANHGB010044079.1:0-27684 GCA_026283785.1 Coracopsis vasa
AAGCTGAGCACAGACAGAGATTTCTAATATTTCTCTATCCGTTTCTTTAACAGTGGGGAGCTGTTAACTGCTGGTTTGTGTAGCCTGGAGTGCCACTGTCACCTTAGAGGAATTTCTCATCCCGTGCTGTCTCACTCTTCGTGATTTTAGGCTGCATGTTCCTATGTGGCAAAATCCTCTTCGGTCACTCTGTGGGCAAACTGGAGCAGTAGGATTGGTGCATTCTACAAATACATGCAAGTCTACATAAATGTTATGTTATCCAAAACCTCTCCTGTGTCCACCAGAAAAATTCCTTCTCCACAAGCAGTAGATAATAGAAAGATTGTAAATATACATTGGTGGCTCAGATGTTGGTGTTAGGCTTAGCAGAACCTTTTGAAAAAAATATTTTTCATAGCTCCAGTTATGTGTTATTGAGGAAGTGCAGTGGTACTTCAGAGAATATCTAAGCAGGATTATTCCGGGTTATAAAATGTTAGTATTCTAGTTTTAAGATAAGTATGTTACAGAAGGATTTTAGTATTTCCTGCAATTGTTTATGAAACAGGAGTTTGTGGTTTAGTTTTGGCTTTTTTTCTGGGTTTCACAGCAGCTGGCCCTTTTAGTTTAAAGGTCCATTGCAGAATGCTTTAAATTTTTGGGGTTTTCTTTTTTCCTTTCTCCAGAAATATAAATGAGCCATGTAGTACAGATTTCTGCTTCCTCACAGGAGTTCTGCAGAACTTCAGCAAGCAACTGGATAAATCCACTGGTGTGCAGATATGATGGATAGCTGCCAAACTACATGGTGCTTTGCTTTCTTCTTGTGAGGTGCCCTTTATCATCAGCAGTGACGGTTCTTAGAGAATTTTATGATAAGTTTACTTCTGCCTTCTCTAAAACCAGCTTGTAAGAATTGCCTCCAGTATGAATCGGTAGCAGTCCACAATTACTTGGGGCAACCTAAGGTATAATCTTTCCCTGTGTCCTCTCCTCCCTACCTGTCACATAACACTCTATAGCGCTGCAACTGTTACACCACTTGACAGTCTTCTCATTAATTGCATTTTTTTATAAGGAATCTTGTGAAGGAGGGCATGAAAAAATGAATGTTACACAACTCTCTTCCTCCTTTAAAATCTTGGTTTGGAAAAAATTTGTGTTTGAATGGGTTATAATAGTTTTCCGTTCGGTATGCTTGCTTCTGTCACCTGTTATGCAATATTGAGTCAGTGGTTGGTGTCCATTCTCTCCTCGACTGTAACTATTCCAAGAAAGGTTTAACTGCTGCCTCTTGGATGATTTTTACAGCCTGCATTCTTTTATAAAGTAGTCTTTTCTTTCTTCAGGATAAATTAGTGTCCTGACTATCTTCAGTCCTCTATTTGAGATGCCTTCAAAGTGACTTCATATGCTAAGAGTATTGCTTTTTCCACTAAGGAAAGAAAAGATGCAACTGCCAAATTATACAATCTGGTTTGGGAAATACACCTTGTTATTTTCCTGAGAATTGCCTTATTAGGCTTTGTGTAACAAAACCAAATAAATAAACAACAAAAAAAACCAACCCCCAAACCAACCCCCCGAAAAAAGAATTCCTAAGTCAAACGCACCCTTGGTATTTGTTACAAGTAAGTTAAAGGTCAGAGTTGGGTTTGAGGGGGGGGGGTTGTCATAGCTACAGATACACTTAATGAAGAGGTTATTTACTCATCCTGATCGTATAAAATGATCCTATTTCTAGAAGAGAAATAACTGCAACAAACTTGGTTTACAGTAGATAACTTTAACCTAAGAGACAATTAATTAACTAAATCTTAATGAGGTCAAGCTACACCAAATATCTTGTACTGGGTTGATTAACATCTTGCATGAATCAAGTTTAGATAGTAGCCTGTCTTTAATCATACACATTTAGTTTAATGGAATTTAAAAATTATACTTTCTTAAACATCCGTGTTTGGTCTCTTATATGGTAATTTTCTTTTTTGCCTGTTAATACGTTCAGAATGGCATGCAAACACTGCTTCAGAGTAAGCTGTTGTAGAATACTTCGGGGGTTAGAAGATTTCACTAGGTACTAGCAGAATATTGAGGTGCTTGGAAAATACGGTCTGGTTGGCTATAAAAGTTTTGCAAAGCCAGCTGCTTTCAGCGGACCATATCCTTCAAGGAGCTGGAGTTCAGAGCAATACCAGACTGTATCCTGTAGCTTTCCTGTTGTAAAGCTGCCACACCATCAATGGATGCATGTAGAATCAATTGGAACATTGGTTTTTATATCAGTAGTACCAGCACGGCTCATGCTTCACTTACTCAGAAAGCAAAAAATACCAAAAGCATTTTTGTGCTAGTTCCAGCATCAAGGGGCTTCTTACTCACTGTGGTGACATTGACGGGTGCACATGAGAATGCTGGCATGTTTGCAACTTAATTCTTGTGGACCACAGGGAAGAAAATCCATTAAAATAGTACCAGAGGTTCTTCTTTACTAAATGCCATTGCTTTATGGTGGTGAACACTTATTTTGCGCTAACTGATCCAGTGCAGTTGCTTCCCAGAAGGCTGGATGATGTTAGTAATTTTGGAGCACTTCCCTGTCTCAAGATCAGCTGGCAGAAATGAGTTATTTCCTTGGATGACTGAGTTCTGTGCTCAAAGAGAATTTTCTTTTGTAGTCTATTGTTTTTAAATAGCTAAGGGTTAGATCACATTTGTAGGTCACAGTAGTTCACAGTAATAGATTTAGGAAGATGAAGTAAGTTTTTTGCTCTAGTGTGTGCAAATATGCCAGCAGACTTTTAGAAAATCAGCCTGGAATTCAAAGAGTAACACAAATGCAGTGGAACCAAATAATGTAGTATATATTGGTTATTTATTTTCTTGTCATTAAAAACATTAGGTACCAGTTTTGTCAGGAATTTTAAGATTATAAAACGCTTGCTATATTTAAATACGTTGCAAAATAACCTCAAATATCAATAGTGTTTTCCTTAATTTTTCATACTGGCTTCCTCGGGTACTTCCTTCTGCATTATCATTTGTGAATAACTTCTTGTAAAACCAACAGAGCTTATAGTCTTTGCTTTTCGCTTTTCATATATAACTCAGTTGCTTTAAAAAGTCACTCCTGTTAGTGTGGTACATGGACCAGTTCTTTTTATCATCGTATTACAACCTCATTTCAAAAGTACTACTTCATCTAGGAAAACAAATGTGCTAGAGTTGGCACATTTCAAGCATTATTTCCTCCTCTGCATTTTCCACAAATGTTGAAAAGCGTGGGGTGGTTTATTTAACATTTTCTGCTCTTTGTTAGGAAGCAATTTCTTTTCACATTTGCGTAGTATGTGGTACACATGAGACAGGAATTAAGGATACAAATCCCTGGATGAACTTCTGGCCTTGGCATGAGTTGGAAAAGACCCCAAGCTGCCTTTAACCTATGCCAGCAGAAGATTGACAGTAGAATTCATTACTCCTCTCTAGCTCGCAGCAGCTGGCACAAAAGCAACTCTGCCAGCTTTACAAAAGCAGGGAGCTAGCTTACAATAGTCATTCTTCACTGCACAACTGTAGTTAGGCTCTGGCGACTTTGTACTGTTCAGGGGGAAACAGAATTTGGGCTGTAGTCTGTCTCTTAAACACAGCGCTCCTGTGTATTAATACTTGCTGCTGTTTTTTTCCTGGAGTGTTGGGGTTTGTTCTGAGGGTTTTTTATTAAAACTTCAGCTTTTTTTACCGAATGCTGAGTTACATTTTCTTGTCGTCATTTCAGGCTTTCTAGTTCTGTTATGCAGCCATTTCAGTGTCATTTTTCACATGCTTCTCCTTTATCTGAACATCAGTGTCTCTGCTGATGCAGAGCATCAAATGGCAGGATACACAGCTTTTACTGTAAAAAAGAGTCATTTTTCTTCCTATCTACTTACGTTTTTCATTGAAATCCTATATTACACAATATAGATGGAAAGCAGAAAACTAGTCATTGCCGAGTGTAAGCAGCATGTATGGTCTGAATCTGTAGCATCCATAGCCAAATGTTTATGATGTCTGACTACAATTACTTGACCTTTGAGAAGATTTTTGGGATGATTCCAAAAGAAAACCCAGAATTTGCCCCTCTTACTAGCTTGAGCAATCATTCATTTCTTTTTTCTTGAAAGGGATTCCTTTATGAACCAGCAGGCGCCTGTTTTTTAAAATAACAATCCAGGGTTTTGTAACCCATGCTGAATTCTTTTGGATGAACTGTTTTATAATTGATGGTATTGCATTAGAGTTTCTGGAGTGTCACAGCTAGATAGTTGCTGAGACATCTATTGCACAAAGATTTATTTGAAACTATAGCCTCCGCTCCAAAGTTCTGCTGTCCATATTGCAGCAAGCTAGATCCAGACCGCTTACAGAGGGGGAATATGTGACTAAGTAAAGAGATGGAGGATGAGATGATAATAGAAGTGCTAGTGTTGACTTCATCCAGTGGTTTGTCAATCTAGTTATTTAGTGATGTTCTGTAAGCACCACAGAGAGACTTGAGGACCTGAAGACCCTTCATGCTTGTAAAGCAGGTAGGCAGACCCCAAATTCAAAACCAAAACTGTACACAGCAGCCTCTTTTCTGCATCATAACTGGGCTTGAAACATGGAAGCAGCACACAAGCAGATTTTTCTCTTCTCTCTCTGAGGAACTGTGCATCTAGGAAAGGCTGTTTCAAGTACAAATCTTGCAGTTTGCTCCAGGCTACCATCTCTGCTGTGGAACAGAGTGGAATTTACCTGTATATATGTACTGTGTAACATATGCATAGTATGGAAAATGCCTTCATTGAAATCTGCGTACTGCGTAGCATGCACATATAAGGCAGACTTGAAAGCAAGAGGACGGGCCATGAAGTCCAAGAAAAGATTGCAGCTGGAAAACCCCTGTTTGAATAATCTGTTGCACTTTGGCTAGAAGAAGGTGCTGGTAAAAATGGGCTGTAGAGCAGAAATAGTGTTCAAATCATTTGTCCTATTCCAGTCTAGCATAAATATTGTGAGATATATCAAGGGGTTTAATTCAACTGCATCTGGGTTGCTGTTAAAATATTTTTTCTTAAGGAAAAGAAGGATTTACTGCTAATTTCTTGAAAGAAAAAGACACGGTGAGATGCTGACTTAAACTTTAGCAGAGTTTCTCAATTCTGGGGACCAGGCAGCATAGGGAGGCTGGAGTAAGAGGCTTCTAGGTGCAAAGATACAAACATCTTCATAAGCAGTTGAAGTTACAGGCTGAACTTGAAAACTGCAGTGCTGTGAAACATGGCAGCGTAGCCATCAGCATTTTCACAAAGGCGGAGTAGAGAACCTCTTCATGTTCCAGTCAGGAATGAGAAAAGCTGTTATTTCCTCCTGATGCTGCCAAAGGGGAATCCCTCTGTTTTTTTCTCTTCCTTGATGGAAATGAGCTAGGGCTGATTGTTTCAACCTCGCCAAGGAGGGAGTTGACCTTCCTGCTAGTTTGCCAAAAAAATAATTTGTTTTCTTTATTTCATAGCTTTTCCTTTTCATTGTGAAGCATTAGTAACCCCTTAATGGAAGGTTTATGGCACTGTGATTCCCATAAATAAATATAAATGTATAGATATTTTTCCACCATTTAGTACCCAGTGTAGAAGGTGTTCAGGCTATCTCCATGTAAGCTAAATTTGGAAGTTAGAATTTGCTATCTAGGGATTCAAAATTAGAGAAGTACCCATTCTTCCTGTTCGTGAAGTGGAGGTTTATTAGATTAACGCAAGTGCAACAACAAAGGTAGTGCCAATTTCCATGGACTGATTTCTCATCAGTTCTATATTTCTGTTTTATCAGTCCACTGCTTACTTATATTAACATAAATTGTCAAATGAGATTTGACCTATTAGTTTTCCAAACTCGATGTAGTAAGAATTTTGCATTGAATCTTTTGGTATTCCTTGGTACACCCCCAACCTCAAAAAATGGTTACACTAATGTTTCATGAGGCTGTGTGCAGACTACTGTAGTTAAAGTAGGCTTAGGATATTTGTTTTTTCACAATGATCATGCCAGTATTTTATTAATGGTAGAAGTTACATATTTTGACTTCCCTGCATTTTTGGGGAACCACCCATAGCTTTCACTTCTGCTAAGGATGCTACTAGTATCTTTTCAGTTTTTGAAACTTCAGGCTTTTATCTTCAGTAGTCAACCCACTCTCTTCTAATAACTTTTCCCTTGTGAAATTTCATAAACCCTTTAGGCCTTCTGGTTATTCATTAGGGTGTTTTATTTCTTTATCTCAGTCATACAGTAGCTTTACACAATTGTGGTATACCTTTTTTCAGTATGTCTGCTCTATACCATATAAAGATGTCTAAACCTTGAGCTTTTGAGAAGTTTGTCAAGCTGCCTGGCTTTGCAGATAAAGTAAATTCCTGTATGTGTAAAGGACTGTTGCCATGATGCACTTGAATTACAGCATCTTTACTTGCTGTTGGATTGTGTTACTTCTTTTCATTATGTCTTATGAGATGGGGAAAGTATTTGCTTTCTTGAAATTCAGTATCACTTTACTTCTGTGTTTGAACCAAATTCTACCAAATCCAAGAAACTGCCATTTGCTAGTTTCACATTTTCCTTTTCTTTTGTTGTACTTTCTCCCATGACTAAAAGAGGCAGAAAGGTTTGTACTTCAGTTAATCTTTGGATCATTATTGTGCATCCTAAATCCTTTTACCACATCACTCTCAGTACTCAGTCCACTAAATTGTTGCAGCAGATGCCTTATCTGCTTTCTGGGGTTTGTCATCAATTGATGGATTTTTCCATGATTGTCATTAAACAACTTTTACTGTGTTTTCCTCTTTGTTCAATTGCATCGTTCTCTAGAGGCTTAGACAAGGACAGCTGTGTGCTTCTACAGTGACATACTTGTAGTCTTATTTTGCTTATCACTTCTTTCCATTCACTGCTTTGTATACTTTCTAGGGTAAAAGTGAACAAACCATTAAATCTTTCTGAACATGTATTATTGTGCCAAATAACTTAGATGACAGTTGGTGTTCCTGCTGTATTCACTTGGGTATTGCTTTTTTTTTCTTCCAGGGTGTTTTAACTCTGAAATATATTTACAGGAAGAGGGTGATTTGAGTTTTGTTGTTTGGTTGGGGGCTTTTTTTGGGGGAGGTCCCATTTTACACTTTAGTTTTCAGCAGTTCTTAGATTTCCCTAGTGGAAGGGCCTCTTTTAGCCCATAAAAGAGAGGAGACTGGATTGTTATGGCTTGTCTTAATAGGGTCTTTGTTTACAAATGATCTGTGCCTGAAATACGGCAAGGTAAAGGAACGGGTTCATGATTTTCTTGGGTTTATGTGTTCTGTGAATTTAGGCGTAGCTAGGAGATAGTGGTAGTGCGTGAGATTCTTTCCTGGCATGCTGGCAACTTTTCTTCCCGTGCTTTTTTAGTTGTTTAGTTTTTTAGTTTTAGCCGTCTAGCAGGACTTGGGGGCCAAAAGGTTGATACGAGAAGGTTTCTTTTCCCTAGTGAACATTTGTTGAGGCAAATTATGGAGGTCTGAGACCAGGGCAAAGACCATAGACCAGGAGTGGAAGGAGGAGACAGCAGGTTTTAAAATATTTGTGTGTACTGTAGTATACTATTTTTTCATATTAAAATATTAACTTGAACTTGATTCCTGTCACACTTCCTTAAGAGTATTCAGGCAGAGTAGTCTTTCATGTTGTTTCAGCTACTGATGAGAATTAGTTACAAAGGAAGTGTTAAGGCAAGTCATTTCTGGTTTTGTTTGTAAGGTCTCTGCTTGTTTGCTCATGGAATGTTCTAATTTTTTTTCACACATGTGGACTAACTGACTGTGTTCCAGATATTTAGAATGTCAGAATTCTAGTTAGACAAAGTTAAACATAGAAATTGTGCCTTTTTTCAATACGTTGTGTTTACTTTCTGCCATATAAGTTTTCTTTCATGCCTAATTCAAGAGTACATTTCACTACTTCCATGTTCACCAAATCATAACCACACGAAGAGGTTATTCACCACTTAGGAATGAAAGTCCATCTGTTAGTTATTATCTTTGCTGTGCTGCAGCACTTCAGAGTGAGTGCTTGGGAGAGGCTTTATGTGCTGTACCCAGTCTTTTACTCTCTTCCAGGCAAATGCAGATACCTAGGAAATGCTACTCTCCTTTGCTTGGGGGTGGAGGAAAAAAATCTTTGTTCTTCTCATAAGTTAGCAGAAGTTTAATTGTGGATTTTGAGGACTAGGCCCAAAATAGATAGCATGATTTATTGTATCTGAATTACGCCAAGTAAATACCTCGATGTTTCCACTCAGTTCTAGGAAGAAAAGTCATCCTTGTTTAAAATATGTGCAAGGATTTTAGTTGATCTCTCTCACAGGAAAATTGTGAACGTCATTATACAAATATGCATTTTAGTAATATTTAAAATTATTTAGACAGTTAAACTGTTTGTTCTCTTTTCAGGGTCTAGAAGACTAAACTAAAATAACATGGTTATAATTTATCTTTAATTCCAGATTACAGATTTTTCTTTATTATTATTATTAAACTCAAAGTTCCTGTAGATGACATTCAGGAAAACCTGATCAGCAGGGAATTTCCTGCTGTCTGAATACACGGAGACAAGTTATGCCACTGTGATGATAGCCACAGGTTCCATTTGAGGGGAGCTAGTTGTGATGCAGTGACCTAATACAGCGTTCCTGCCTGTGGGGACAGATTAGGAGACTGAATCGTTGAATTCCTGGAAGGTGGTAGAGTAACTATAGATAGTGAAACCAGACTGTGGAGAAACTCAGAGATGCTGTCAGAAGTGCCACAAGAATCTCAGCGTTTTGTGAAAGGTAACAAAGCCATTCATAGGGTAAATGTAACAGTTTATATGGGAACTGATGTGGGATTGTTGAACCTTGTTACATTTTCTCAGTCATCACAATTGGTGTAAGCTTTTAAACTGCCCAGCTGGCAGGGAAGTTTTATTTCATTTTTTGTCCTTTAAAAAGCAGTTGTCCTTGTTTCATTCCAGCTAAAATCAAAATCTGTTGTCTGCTAAGATTGTCTCTTTGTGGTCCTTACAAATGGAATCATCTTATTAAGAAGAAATTGAGGCATATTTATTGCTTCGTGACATCGGCATAAAGTCTTGCTCGGTGCAAGAAAATCATCAGGAAAGTGTATTATTAGATGGTGGGTGTTGGACAAGGAGGCTGAGGGAATGTATAGAAGTGAGGGAGAAAACAGTGGGAAGTAAATACCAGGGAGGAAAGGAGGTAGAGAAGAGTGCAATGGGAAGTCCCACAGAATACAAGGATTGAGAAGCCATAGCACAGACGATTTGTATGAACTGGGCAGTAGGAGAAAAGAGAAAGGAAAACCAGGGAAGGTTTAAAAGAAAAATGTGAACAGGGGGTGTTATGGCAATGGTTCTGTCAGGGTGCTCAGTTCATTTGGAGCCTGACTTGTCTTCACATCTATCCTGTTACAAATTGCCGAAGCAGAGCCTCAATTAAGTTGATTCCTGCAACTGGCCCTGGAGCATGGAAGAGTGTGAGTGAAAGGACAAACTTATGCTGGTTACTATTCATTTTACTGGGTTGTCACCTGCAATGCACAGTGAAGGAAGGGCCTGAAGAAGGTTGCAGCTCATTATGGGTACTTACTGAGCAGGCTGTGCGGTCCCAGTGATACAGGGCAAGCAGGTTAAAATGGTGATAAAAGAATATCTGGTAATACCTGATTACCAGGTTTCCTTGCTCTATCTCCTACCTGTGGTGAGACCGCTTCCCTGCAAATACGTAGGAGGGCCTGCATTCCAATGTTACCCTATATCCTTAGCCCATCTTGGTAAATAATCACTACATGAAGTTAAAACACTTGTAAAAATGGCGTTTCATTTTTCTCCAAACAGGTCTAGCTTTTCCATAAGTAAAAATTGAAATGATGTGTGAGTATACAGGCTTCTGGGAAAGCCTTACAGGGAACCAGGTCTCTCTTGTTCACTCTCTGATGCATGACTTCGTTCCAGCTCTGGGATAAAATTGGGAAGGTTTTTATCATGGCAAAGTCTCTTAGAGAGAACCTGAAAAAATGAGTCTTGCTTGGGAGCCATCCTACATTAGACTTTGGAATTGAGTTACATCCTGCGTTAGACTTTGGAATAGTTTTCTTTTGAGATCTTTTAAGTATTCACAGTGAAGAAAGAGGTTGGCAGGTGGATTAGCAGGAAACCTCTACTTGCACTTGTGTATGAAGTAGGGAATGTGGTAGACTAAGGTCTTTTGGATAGCAGAGACAATAACAGCAAAGTTTAAAAAAAAGGCATTAAACTCCTTTGTTATATTTTCCCTGAAATTTACAACCCACATTATGCACTAAAGATTTAGATGTTTTCTCTGTCACTGTCAACCAGTAAAATTTACTTTAAAAACAAAAAAGATAAAGCTCTGAGTCAGTGATCTAACACTTCAGTAATTTACTATCATAAAATAGTTTTAAGTACAAATGTTTTATCTTATGCCAAGCTGGACACTAAAGATGTTTTGTCTAAACCATGAGATAATGGAAAGTGTATTGTGGCATGTGAATTACTTTAGCCTCTTGGTGGTAAATGTTTGCTTAACCAGAAAAGAATGTGTTGAGGTCCTTGCCAAAGGAAAGGTATTGCCATACTTTGCATTTAGAGTACTGTAAATAAAGCAGTAAATATGTTTCTGTTCATGTGTGTTAATCCACAAGTTATGAATGCATTCATTCAATCAGAAATGTAATATACTGTTATCCCTTTTAAAAGGTTTCAGTAAGAAGAGGTCATGGTTACTTTGGGTTGAGGGAAACATGAAACCAAATATTTTCATGATGATTGAAGTTGAATATGAGAGAGAAATAGTTTTTACTCAAACTAAGTTTCGCTTAAATCCCAAGAACTCAAATCCTGTTTTACCTTCAATATTCTTCTTGTGTGCTGACTCCTCTGATGTACTGTTCTTAATCGTGCATTGCTGTAAATCATAAAGTATATGATTTCCTTCACCCATCTGGTGTTGTTTTTGGCAAAAGAAAACCAACTGCATTATACGTTAATGATCAGAGGAGGCAGAGCAGCTATGGGTAATACTCCACTTATTGCTTGCAGTATGTTTTGGTTTTGAACTTCATTTGCCTTTAACGATACAATAGCTTAGTAGTAATTTAATAATGTTGATTGCAGAAAGAATTGCATAACTCAAATTGCAGTGTAATAATATCAGAGCATCTGTTGGATGCTGCAGTTATGGCAAGTGAAAGAAAGAAAGGGTTTTTCTTTCAAAGGGCTTTGAAGTATCCCTCCCTGTCCCCAAAATTCCATGTCCAGGTTTCCAGTTAGAGAATTGGGAGAGATTATTACAGTTCTAGGAAATAATTGTGGGAAGATGCTCAGTTTACTCTTTATTATTGTGGTGTCATGTGTTACATACCTGGCTTCATCCTCCAGGGTGAAGAGCAGCCCTTTTCTGGCAAAGGTAGCACACACATACATGGGGATTTCTACAGGGAATTTCTTGCAGATAAGCAGTGATTTGCTTAGCATAAATGGGGATATTGTACCATCTTTTAGAAACTAGTGCCCCAATGTTCTAGGTATTGGAATCCTTCTGCAAAAACAGCTCTAAGTGCTTCCAGTGTACCTTTGCGTTAGTAGTTTTACAGGTATGCTTTTTATTTCATCTTCCCCGTACTTTACTGATAATTCATAAGCAAATGTGATAAATAAGATACATTACTAACCATGTAAATTAAACCTGTAGTGTTAAAGCCCGTAAGTAGAACATTAAGTGTTATTTTAAATTTAGAATCTGATTTTGGTAAATATATACATTTTGGTAACCCCATGTCCATATCTGATTTTGGTAAAGATACTCAGTAAGAACTCATAAAACATTTGAGCCCTTAGAGAAGTTTGGCTCTCCTCCTAGATGTCAGGAGAGTTTAAAAGAAACATGTAGTTTGATAATAAGACTGTGGATATGTTATTTGAATCATAAGATAGTTCTTCTGAACACAGCATCATCTGAAAATCCTGTGAATTGGCAGAAAGCTTCTCTTCTTTCCTTCCCCTCTCTGCCCCCCTAAAAGTGTACATCATGTCCTTTGTAGTATTGAAATCCAGAATGAACTTCCCTGTTATTTTTAAGGTACTATGAACTGGATGCCAGAAGAAGCCTTCTAGACAATTTGAAAGGCAAAGTAATAATTGAGTATCCAACGTTTTTTGTGGTCTTGAAAACACTGAAGAATGACATGGTGATTCTTGGCCAAGGTAAGTATTTTTTTCCTGTTTTGCTATACTTAGATATTTTAGTTAAATAAACAACAAATAAGGATATGCCTGTTAATGATGCCAGGAACGTGCAGTATGTCTTGTATTTCCCTCTGAATCTAAAAGTTTGCTATAAAAAAAGGTGTTATGAATGCTCTGTCTTAAAACTGCTGGCTGGTGGCTTGCATCCATAACCTGTATTGTGTATGTGTTTTTCCTAACTTTGGTTTCTGGTGCTTGATTTATATATATATATATATATATATTTAGCCACTAAGGTAAAGCAACTCTTCAGACTTGTTCTAAATTTTGAATGTAGCAACGTTTGACAGAGTTGGTTATTTCTAAAGAGCAAAGCTGTCTGGGAAGGTGATTTGTAAGTAAAGCCTGCTGATCATTCAGATGAATCGTTCTCCATTATTTCCTAGTATAACTCCTAACATGGGACAAATAATTCTGAATTACAGGTTAGTTATTAGAAATCATAACGGTAAAGTAGCTTCTCAGGTGGGTTAAAAGCACAATGTTGTCTTTCAAGAAGTACTTTGTTGAGGGAGGCCTTTCATCTTGTAGTCAATTTAGAGGAGAGTCCAGGTCTAGCAGGAATTTGTATTTTAGTTTTGAAGGTAATTTCCATCTTTCTCCCAGTATAAAGGCTTTGTGTTCCACCTTCATTTTCTGCAGTTGCTGATACAGGCAGTCAGTGCCCTTGTTTTTCAGTCCCCCTGCTAGTCACCTTAGTTATGAAATCCCACACTCTTCAGTGATAAGCCCGTCTGTAATTTTTAAAGAGTTCTGAAAAAAAAAGCTTTATGTTTGCAGTGGCTATTTCCTTGTGGCAACTCAGTCATGGCTCTATGTGAATATAATTTGACTGAATAAATATGAGACTGAGAATATTGTACGAGTCATACTAAACTTCCATGGATCTTGGCTGTTCTGGCTAGCAGCATTAAATGATCCACTGGAGCAGTCTGCTCTCAAAAAAACAGCGTGTACCCATGTATTGTGCTATGCACTGCAAGAGCTTCTGAGAGTGTGACACCGTGCCAGGGAATAAGGTAAGTCTTGTGTGAGCAACTAGGTCTACTGATATTCACCATAGAGGTGCACATACATATACTCGAGTAAAAGCAAATGAGATACTTTCAGTTTATCTTGATCTACATCCCTTGCTTTTCAGTAGTCAGCCCTATTCCTATGGTTTGGATGTCAGGAAGGAATAACAATTGACTCATGAACTTAATCTGAACAGAGTGGTGGTTGTTGTCTCCTGAGCTAGCAAAGAGGTTGTCCTTTTAAGGGTATAGGTTCAGATAAGTGTTGATTGAATAAGTGTATTCTGAGGTCGTGCTGCTGCACAGCTAGCTGGTTCTGTAAAAGGCAGAGTAGAAAGGCGAAGGAAGCAAGAGCCAGTAATAGCTGGGGAAGTGCCGACATCTCTGTCCCACAACAGTGCGAGTGTGTGTCTTTGGGATCTTCAAGAGGAATCCCTTCCTCTGCTGCAGGGTTATTCAGTTAGCAGTCACCCCTGGAGCTGGTGTTTGGGGGGCACTGGCACTGCTTGGGGACCCAATAATTTTCTTAATTATTTTTGAACTGTTTCTATAGATTCCATCAAAATCAAGTGCATAGCTCCCTATTCAGATGTCTTAATGACATCTGAAAAGATGATAGCTAATGGCAAAAATAGCATGATTTTCACAAGTTTTATCGTAATGTGGTTTTGTACATCTTATCAGTTAACGTACTAACACTTCAGCCTTGAGTTTGGTTTGGACCCTGTGTTCTTGGAGCTTTTTCTGTTGAGTGGAAGCCTGCCACGATAACTCCAGATTCTGTCAGGAAAAGCATGTTCAGAACATGAATATAAAAATAAGAGGGCATTTTTGTTACTGTTGCTCCCCCTGAAGGCAAAATACCACTTTTGCTTAAGTGTGGCACAATCACAGGACTCTTCTCTTGTGTGTCATCTTTACAGAATAAAGGAGAAAAAAAAGTAAATACTGTTGCTTTACCAGTTGCATTTACATATAATTGCTAAGAGTGAAAATAGTGAGTTCACCTCTAGACTCTCCAGGGAGAATTCTGTTGTAATCAGAGAGATACTTCACTCCACTCCCATCTCCCAAGAAGTGACCTTTCTGCCGCACCATTGTCTGTGTTTCTTACAGTCCACTTTCTTAGCCATTTATGGCTCTTTGTATCAGGTGCATGTCTTCCTAATCCATCCATGCTGCTCATGCTTATTCTATCTCTACCAATACTGCTTTTCCTTTCTGCCTTCTCCAGCACACCCGGAGAGACGCTTGTCTCAGAGCGCCTGTCCGGCTGACCTCCCTTTCACATTCCATGCAGACAGCTGGCACACTGATGAGTGGATGTCTGGCAGGGTGTCTGCTGGAGCACAGGGACTCTGACTACCATAGCTCTACAGACTGTTTGCAAAGGACACAGGCTAGAACAAGAGACAAAGTCTTGTGGGAATCTAACTGCTAAAGTATCGTTTCTTTACTGAGCAATCTCATATCTACCCCCTTTGCCCAGGAAGAACTCTGTTTTCATAGCCGCAGCAACAGGCACATGCTGGGGAAAGATCACCATTCCCCCCACGATTCAAGTTACTTCCCCCAAAGACTGGGGAAGAGCTAGAGCTAGACACCTTTGAAGGGAAACTGCTAGAATTTAATGAGGATAAAGCCTGTTTCTCCTATCCTTTTTCTCAGAAATGGCTGAAGTATTCTGCCTGAAACACTTAAAAGGGAAAATAAGTACTCAGGAAGGAAACTGGCACTGAAAGATTTAAACCCAGAGTTTAAATTTTACATTATATGTAAACTGCAGACAGTTTTATGGTGGGAAGGAGACTGGGCAATCTTAATTTATAGGCAGTGCTATCACCACCTACAAATACAATCATTTTGAGTGAAGACAATCTATAATTCCTGTTAAATAAAACTTACTATAACAGACTAAAGCTAAAATTTATCTGTTTAGCTTCACTGTCAGAAGATTGCAGCATTCTTTTATGTGATGTTTTGGTGCTTGACTTGCTTATAGCAAAAACTACAGGTGCTCTGATTTCAGCTTCCAAGGTCAGTCATGGCTGAAGATAGGAGGGGATTATAGAAGCTTTCACAGGACTTAGGGGCAAAAACAAGCCTTACTTTGTTCATTACTCAGTACATATCTGGCATATAAATGTTAATTGATTATACACTAGATTTAATGTAGACAAAATGTGACCTCTGATGTTTCTGGGTGAAATGCTTCTATTTTCTTGAACAAATTCCATTGAAACTGTACAGGTGCACACTGTGCCCTATGTGTTATCCCTGTTTGCCAGCTGTGGAACTTAATCTTGACAAGACGGTAACTGTACTTCATCAGCTGTCTTTTGGTAAAGTTTCCTTAATGAAGCATCTGACACTAAATGCTAAAAAACTTACTTATTTAGTCAGGTCAAATACTGAAAATAACAGTGAGAGCAGAGGATGAATCATGGGGCTGCTTTGCTGCAGTTTATTTTTGTGCTGCTTGAGTGCCACCAACCAGCGGTATCTGGTGACCTCACCACAAGGTGACCAGGGTCAGTGCTTGTTAGAGAGGGAGTCTCAGGGTGTGAGGCTGAAAACTAGTTTGGGAAATGAGTTCTTCACAATATGATCTCAGCAGAGCACCACAGCCACGTCCTAAAGCACAAGTCACTGTGCAGTGTTAGCCTCATCAGCCTTAGCTCATGGATTCACACAGCTTAACACCATCTTTGGGGTGCTGGAACACATGGAAGGAGCACATAGGCGTATCATCCCCGTTTTCCATATGCGTTTAGGATTTCTCAGTAGTTCCCCATCTTAACTGGAATGCTAATAAAAGTGTAAATGATTTATAGTTCACTACAGTTGTGATACATGTGTGTAGCAACCCAGAAAACAACATTTAAAGCAAGTAAGCAGAAACAAAAGATCAAAATTCTCAATTTTGATAGATGAAAAAGAGTTTTGTGTGGGATAAATACTCTGCTTGCCTCCTTAACTGAAAGACCAAGATTTAAAAACTAAAAGAAATTCTCGACAGTGTCTTTCTCTCTCCTTCAACAGTGAGGCCTTATCCCGTGAGACTGGTTATGTCTTACGAAACAGCTGTCCTTAAGGAAAGTCTGAGTAAAAGGAAAAGAAGATACAAAACTGCTTCTGTTTGATGATCAAACAGCACTGCTGAAACTAATTGCTGCTTTGTTTTTTGTTTATGTCCTGCTCCCTCAGATGCCAGTGAACCTGCAGAGAACTCGGACAGTGAAAGTTCATCCCTTTCATCTGTGGAGGAAGGGGAAATTCGGGACAGTTCATGACAGTTCTTTGGGAAAAGAGGGTGGAATGAGCATTTTGGTTTGGGGGGTCTTGAGGGGTTTGGTTTTGTTTAGTTTGGTTTTTAAATTTAATTGATTTTATATATATATAAAACTGCCTTTTCAGAACTTTGGTTTGGCTTTCTTCACTACAGGCAGCACTTCCAAACTGCCTGCCTATTTTGGGATTTAGTAGTGGATATTTAGAGATGTAAATAAAGAGATGGGGAATTTCTGGTTCCAGAAACAACTTTATATTCTTATTTAAATGCACGCTTTTGTCCATGTATTTTTAATAAGTCAGCCACCCAAATTTAAAATTTCCAGGTTAGCTTCAGCAACGTTTTTCCTTTTGTCCTAACAGCTCAGTGACTGATTTCCAAGTTTAAATATCTGATCACGTATTTGCATTTATATATGGATTCAAGTCTTAATGCTTAAATGTACATTAGATTAATTTCCTTTTTTGGGTATTTCTGTGTCATGCTGAGCTGCTGCAAATGATCTTCCTTTGCTTTTGACTTTAATCTGTGATGAAATTCTGGGTGCCTGGTGCAATCCATTGGTTATTATTATTATTGTTTTTTCTTACTTGGTTGCATCTTGTTTGATGTGTTAAGGACAGATCAAACTATGCTTTCAGGGTGGCATGTTGCTGTATGTTTAATCTTCTACCCTGATCTTCTAAGTTAGCATGGGGTTTAAAATCAATAGGAATGGATACTGAGAGTATCAGTAATGCTAACACACTGGACTTCTAAACAATGCTTATGTTATGCATCTCTTATTAGTAGCTTACCTACTGAAGCCAGGTATTATAAATAGTTACTGGAATATCAACTGAATTTACCAACTTAAAAGAAAATAAACCTTGAGAAAATAAAAAAGTTCTGTCCTGTATCATCTGCTGGCAAGAGAAATCTCTTGCTAACTTGTGAGAAGATTTCTGGATCCCAGACCACTGTATCCAATTTCCCTGTGTCTATGGGGTGTAATGGAGAATAAGAAACAGTGTGTGCTGTGAGCAGTGTGAGACAGGTCTTTGGGGTTAGTTTGCAAGGGTCTAGCTAAGTCAGTGTTTGTTAAGTCTTCAGGATGTGATCACTGTGAACAGCTCTCTGAGATTGTTGCTGCCGTTGTTGTTCCCTCGTCTGTTTCCTGCTTGAGACTGGCACCTCTGTGACAGAAGTCAGTGGCATGGGATGCACCCTAAACTGCTGTGGAGGTAGGTTTTCAATCAGAAGTGTACTTCCTGCCAGCGCTGATCTTAATAGGTAGAAAGACAACAGAAAGCAGTGAAGGAGCTTCGCTGGGAGGAGCAGGGCAGGGCAGGCAGAGGAGCAGGATGGGCCAGGCAGAGTTCTCCACCTACAAGTGTGAGTAGCTTGTTCAGGTAACAGAAGGCTGTGGCAGCAACAGGTGAGAGGGCTTGGACTTCCAGAGTCTCAGTCTGGACTTCAGGCCACTGAGCTGTTGGTTCCTTACCAGTCATGCTGTGTTAATACTGTTTCTCACAGTCGTACTGCATATCCTTACCTTTGTATGTTTTGCAGGCCCTGGAAAAACAGAGAGGTTTTTCTTCTCGTGAGGTGGTAGCCACCTGTGCTCTGTTGTATTTATTAGTAATTGTTGGTCCTCTGCCCACCTCTTGTTTCAATGTTTGAGTTTTTAACCCTTTTTAAAGGACCAGGATTCCTATCTATAGGTGCTTCCTTCACATCTTTTGCAGTCCAGTGAAAGTGAGTAAACTTTTCCTAATCAGTGATTACTGCACACTGACTTGGTAGCCACAAATTGCTTTAAACAAGTCTTGAACTCATTCATTACAACACTGATAAAAGAGCAGAACAGCAAAACTGCCACAGTTCTTTTGCCAGAAAGTGTTTCATCCAGAGTGAATAGTGTGGCATTTCTGTTAAGATTCATAGCACACAGTGGAAATGAGAGTGCTGCAAATATTAGTGTTGATCTGCATGTGCGTGTGATTAGTCTTTGGCTGAGGAAGCCAGAGTTGTAATTTGCATTGCTCTCCTACACTCATGGAGGCTTTCATTAATTGCATGAAATGGTTTGCCTGTGGGTTCTTTTTTTCTTATATAAATCTAGTTTAAGCTTCCTTGTGTATCAAATACAACTGTACTTTGTCTTTAAATGAAGATGCTGTTAAATCTCTCCTGCAGATTTAAATCTTCTCCTACCTTAAAGAAGGCTTTAAAAAATTATTAAAGAGCATTCCTGTGGTGGTTATTAGAACTGAAACTTCCCGAAGAAAGCTGGTAATCATCTTCCAGAGTTCAGTCAGATTGAGAGTAAAAGGCCTTGGTAGCATTTGCCATTCAGTCCCAGGTTACTATTTATGTATTTTTATTTAGTTTTGATAAGAGTTCCCCTAGTTTGAACTGTGGTGCTTCACCAAATACAAACCAAGATGAAATTCAAATATTTTTCTTCGGTTTTACTAAACTTTTCAGTCTTTGTTTATAAAAATGAATCAAAATGATGGTCTCTGGCTAAAAGCACAGTCTGACTTACGACAAGTGACCAGTGCAGATCCTGCAACAGTGGCAATTCTTCATAATAATAAGGTTACTGATTTAATCAAAGTTTATGCCCTCTTTGGCTAGGCAGATAGTTTGTAAAACTCTCATAGGCATTTAGGGGAAGATTTTAATTCCTTTCTGAGTGACTTAAACCCGGAATGAGCATCCTGTCATAAACTGAAGAGAGAAAACACGTCTTTAAAAGCTGTATTTTCAAATTTCTGGTCAAGCACTTTAAAACATGGAGCTGAGGCTGCTCGGAAGACTCAGTTCTGTCCATCTTGAAGACATACTATTGTAAGCACATTATACAAGGATCCCTACAGGACTTTGCCTTGATTCAGGGCAGATGATGTCTATGAATGAAAATTGTCTGATGTTGTTTTTAATACTCATCATTCAACAACAGCTTGCATTGAGTGCTAGATTGTATGCCTACTATACTTACTCATTTATTTTCCTCTGTAAACTACTTGTCACAGAAGGAACAAGCTGTTTGTGTGTAGAGTTGTTATGGCATTTCTTTCAATGGTTAGACTTCGCAGGTTTCAAACTCTGAACACAGCATGCTTGAGCTGAAGGACCATCAGCTTACAAAGCAAAGGCTCTTGTCCTGAATGAACACGCTACTTAAAAAAATTAAAAGCTTAATGAAGTCATCCCTTTCACAAGCCGTAGAGGACAAAAATAGAGCATAGCTAAGCACATAGTAATAGCTGAGAGGTGGGGTTGAGTCAGCCCTCTGAGAGAACTTGGGTCTTTCCCTTTTCTGTAGAACTTCCTGGGTGCATGAGGCATAAGTTCTGGAGTTGTCATAGGTAAACAGTGTTACAGCCCCTGTCAGTGCAACAGCCAAGTTTCGAATGAACACATCTGAATTCCAGATTTTCCTGTATTTATCTTCGCATTAGGAATTGTTGGTCCATAGAGGAAAAGAGGGTCGTGCCACAAAGTATGTGGTTGGTGCTAGGTCTTAGGGGCAGGCCATACCCATTTATGTTACTCCAGTTTTGCGTTAGGAGTAAAGTCTAACAAATACATAAATTTCCAAGTTCACTATAGCAGTGATGGCACGTCCCACCTCCGTGCTGTCTCAAGCATAGCTGTGATTCAGACCTTGCCTTGCCAGATATGGCTGTTCTCTGTTGACATCTGTAGGAGCTGAGAATGAATAACACCTTGCAAAAGCAAGCTTTCAAAGAGTAAATATACAGCTGTGATGATGTAACTCCAAGCCATGTTTGGTCACAAACATTTCATTCTGCTTTCTGAAGTCCCACGCTCTTTTCCTGAAAACATTTATTCTTCCTCCCTCTAAAGGAAAAAATATCTTGGATTTGTGTTTATGTTGTTGCCATGACATTCAGTTAAACTGTATGCAGATGCATGTTCTGTTAATAAGAGAAAGAAAAAAAAAGAGCTGTGTACTTCAGTGAACAAAGATTGCCCTGTGTTTGTATTAAAATGTTGCTATGGCAGTGCATATGGTTTTATTTGGTGGAAATTTGTGGTGAGATGGAAGGAAGTCACATGTATGCAAGACAAACAAGAAATGGCAGCAAAAGCGACTCGACATAAATACTGATACTGAAAGGGAAGTCGCAGATGACATGTAAAACCAGGAAAAAATAAGGATAGTTATTTTGCTCCCTGTCTGTGACTTGATAACAGAAATGTGTTCCCATTGTGTCCTGCTGGGTCTCAGTGACCTACTCAACAGGGACTTAGCTCTAAAGATGCTTTTATTGCAAGAGCTTCTTTCCCTCGTTGGCTCTGTGTATTGTAACTTTTTTGTTTTGGAAGCAAGTTCCACTGGCTTGGCCTGATTTCACCACTGCTGACTTCCTGCCGAAAAGCATTTCCAGGCTATCTTACTGAAGTAGGCTTCTTGGCAGGAAAAATCAATAGAGTGATAAAATATGGAAAGCCGCTAGAGCCTCATCTGTCTCTGGGGCAAGGGGAAGTCTTTGTGGACTAGTAATAGAAACTAGATTGTTTTTAACTGGCACAGTAGTCGTCCTATTTATCTTATCATTTTGCATTAGGCTGCTTTTTGCATCAGTTCGCTAAGTACAACTGTTTGTGGGGTTGCATGACAAATCAGAATGGGTTAAAAATCATCTGCCAAAGAGGCAGGGGTAGAAGTGAGAGGGGAGAGGGAATCATGAATAAATAACCACACTGGAGCTGGCTGGTTCCCACATGATTCCAGCTGGTGAAGAAAGCAAAAGTGCTTTTAAAATCACATTGCCACTTTCTTCCTGTCATCCCAGTTCTGCCTCAAGAAGGAGGAGGAAGTGACTGTGGAAGCTGCTGTTGCCTTCCGACTCGTTGCTTCCAGGTTTTCTACTGAATTATATTGTACCCGCAGAATTTGTCCATTTTGCCAAGAGTGCCAACAGGGAGTAGAGATACACCCAAGTGAGGTAAATTAAGGTGGTGAATGAAGTACATATATTCAGAAAGAACAGCAGGTGGGTTGCCTTAAAAGCTGGCCTGAGAAGTCCCCATCACTTCCATGTCTAAACTCTCAGTGGTATCTCTGTTGACCTTCCCTAACCTACACTTACAGCTGTGCTTGGGTATCCATGCTGGTTTTAATGGGATGTTCCACTACAGCTCAAGTATCTGTTTCTGTAGAGTAAAAGCTACTTCCCTGATTTAAATTCTCATTACAAACTTGCTGGGCTTACAGCTGTGACATCTTGATGTCTGATTTTGTCAAATTAATGAGCTAATTAGGAGCTAGCCTGGTTGGTTTGAGATGCAGAAGGAGATCAGTAGCTTCAAAGAAACCCGTGTCTTTGTCTCAGCCGATACTCTGGGCTGCTTCTGATCCGGTGTTCACCCGGTGTTCTCTTAAGCATTGCTGCGGACTGTTCAACTGGTGTTTATAATGGGGCCCCTTCATTCTTACTGAAAATGCACTCCTTATGCACTTAACTAAGTTGTTAATGTGTGTGTCCAAACTGGATTCCCATCTGGGCGAATCTGTGCACCCTACCATTACATCTAGTAAACAAAAACCTCACAATCTTGTGTAATCTTTCCCTCCTGGACAGTTGCTACATTCCATCCCGTAAGTGGTTGTACTTCAAGACAGATGAAGTTGCTTATGTGAATGGTGCCTTGGGGTCTTTCAGGTTCTCCAATATAAATTGTGTATGTAGAAGTCATAGCGGTAGTCTTTCAGGGTGGGAGGGGAATAATAGCATACTGAATACCATACTTTGAGATTCTTGGTGTTTGTTTTTTACAGGATAATACAGACAGGCACTTACTATATCGTTTTGTTGGTTGAAGCCTCCTTTTAAGGATTTATATTTTCTAGACATGTTCAGTGCAGTTCCGTTGTTCATGAGTTTAAATGCATTTATAGCTGTCTCCAAAGCTAGCTATACGTTACTGCTTTCACTAAAACGCACATGTGCATTGAAGTGCTTTTTTGCAGGATCAGCCCAGCAGACTGGGAGCACTGGAGATCCTCCTGCAGCAACCACACAGATTTGTGGTGTCTCTGCCTGTTCCCGCACATCCCACTGGCTTCCCATCGGTAGAGGGGAGATGGACCTGATTCCTGGAAGGTGTGCACTGGAGGGTCAGGCAGCGCAGGGGGCTGCTTTGCTGTGGGCCCTGCAGTCATGCATGCATGCAGTATAGATGTTCTTATGGCTTGGCTTGGTGAGGGTTAATTAATAGCTTGGCTGTCCCACTGTCAGTTAGTTGTCAGCTTTTCCTCCATCTGCTGCTTATTCTGGAGAGAGAGCTAGCTGCATCCCATGAGGAGTTAATGAAATTGTGGAAGTCTGTTTTCTGCATAGTTTTCTGCCTGTCTGCTTTTATTTTGTTTCCTGTGATGCCAGCACTTAAGGAAGCAGAAATTTTGGCTTCACTGTGATGACTTAATGCATAGGGAGGATTTTGTAGGTAACCCTGAAAGTGATTGCCACCATCAAAACCTTGTAGGTGAATGTCCTGAACACCAGACTACACATTCCTTCGGTCCCAGGACTGCAGTTTTACGAACGCTCCTTCTGGCGGCAGCAGCGTGTGCCGCCGCCTCCTGCCGCCGTGCCCCGATACCCGCACCTCGGCCGTGCTTGATGCTCTTGCGTTCAGGGTTTGAGCTGCTGATGTCCTGGCCTTGAAACGTGCTGAACACGTACCGCTTCTTGTCACGGACCGTACTTACTGTGTTCCTAACTCCTCATCTTTTAGTGTTCATCTTGAAGGAGGATAGTGGTATTTTCTGACCAAGAAATAAAATCAGTTGTGCTAATTAACCTAACCTGTAAGCCCTGCTGAGTGTACTTAAAGGAACAGGTGCTTTTATCATTTATATTCTCATAGAATCATAAAATATCTTAAGTTGGAAGGGACACATAAGGATCTTCATGCCCAGTATTTAGGGATTTTCCTGCTGGAACAACAGGAGATATTAGCATTTCATAGCAAGTTCAAGGCCAGGTTGGACGGAGCTTGGAGCAACCTGGTCTAGTGGAAGGTGTCCCTGGCCATGGCAGGGGGTTGGAACTGGATAAGCTCTAAGGTCCCTTCCAACCCAAACCGTTCTATGATGATACGCAAAAAATGACGCTGTCCTTCTACACCACTTGGGAATTGTGGATTTTAGTCGTTTCACCATGTAATTGTGAAATGCAAAGAGAGGGCTAGACAGATGATGTTGGTGTTAGCTTCCAGCTCTGTAAGACTTGCAGTTCATTTTAGTGGGGTCCATTCCCTCCCATTATAGCAGGATAATTTCTTTTACTATATTTTATTATTATGTTTGTGTGATCTGCTCTCGTATTCTCCCAACAGTACATCTTTCTAGTGAGCGGATTACAGAACCACTCCTCTGCTTGATGAAACATGGAAATCCCAAAGCACAGGTTGTAAAATCCAGGGGCTGGTTGGAGGAGGAGTTGGAAGGGCCACTTTTTTTTGTACATGGTGTGCATGTTACAGACATCCAGTCTATGTGTACAGTACAGTTACACATATATGTAATGTGTCAGTGAACCGTTACTTACGTTGGTTTGAAGATGGGTGTCATTCAAGTGTAAGTGGCAGCGGGGAGGGCGAGGAATGCGCAGGCAGCTGCTGTGTGTCTGTGAGCAGTGGGTTCCTCTTTGCTCTGTGCCATAACTCAACGTGCAGATCCAGTGATTTCTCAGTGAGCAGCTGATGTGGTGTTCAGTGCTAGATGTAAGTAGAAGCCAAACAACAGCGCTTCACGGCATTTTACACTTCTACTGTCAACAAATATTGTACAGACAAGTTTAGGTACAGCTGAGACTGGTGGCCAGGTGGTGAATTCCAAACCAGCTCAAGTTTGGAATGCCTGCAGGGAGAGAACTTGACTGAGCAGAAGAGAGATGGCTGTAATTTCTCAGGCAAAGCATTAGCTGCCAGAGATGAGCTTCTGAGATATTTGGCTATTTGTTTTATTGAAATATTTATGCCTCATCAAAAGTTGACTCGTAACCACTTCTGCATCTGACTGGATGTCACCCTTCACAGTTCTAAAGCCTCAGCATTGGTCCCTGGTTCTCATGAGAAGTACCTGTCTTACTACAGGTTCGGGGAGGGTATTTCGCCAGAGAATTAACCAGTTGCAAGGAGGATTAAAAAGTAAAAGCAAGGCCACTGTTGCAAGTTTCCTTCCAGCCTTATCTGTAGTGCAGCTCTCTGTGAACCAGAGCAGTACAAATGGTTGCTGCTGCTTTCTCAGATCCTACTCTGGTTCATTATTGTAAATGTCATTTTCTTTCCCGCGCCAGCTAGCTCAGCGACTCCCTCTGTTAGCCAAATGTCATCTGTCCCCCACAGGATAAAGTGCAATTACGTAGTTAAAAAGCGGGAAGGGGAGGTGAGGAAAAGAGAAGCTGCTTTGCCTTTTACTCTGTTGGAGAAGTACTTGAAATTCCTCACATTCTTCTCCTGTTAACAGTATGTTTACTTTTCATCACTGGGTTATTGGGATTAACAAAAGTCATTGCTTCAAGCTCATTTAATTTGAATTTAGTGAAAGCAAACTACCTCCTGCAGACTGTAGGAAACATTCTTCTGCCACAGAAATGTATTAATTTGCAAAAAAGAAAAGCAGCCACCAAAAAAAATGCGAGACCCGAGGACCACTTCCACCCCATGCTCAACATCCCTGTGCATGCGCTGCATCCTAATGAGGGACCTTATGTTGCAAATTCCAGGACGGTTTGAATAATCTGACAGTCTTAATTAACATTTCAGTCTATCAAACATTTGCTTTCAATGCCAAGGAGCTTTTTCTGTACATACTTTCTAGCGCAGGCTGCAGGCACCACTTCAAAATTGTCGTTTAGTCCAAGAATGAGACTCAGGTTTCTAGTTCATCCCTGCATCTGGAGCAGAGCTTGTTTTAATTTTCAGAGAATCTGAGCTTCTCACAATTCAAGCTTTTCACAGAAGGCTCTTGCCTTTGCTGTATTTCAGTCCGTTGTCTGTCAGAATGCTCTACTAAGAGGAGTTAGGTAAATATTTCTTTATTAAATGATTAATTCCATAAATAAATTCTTTTAATTCATTGAATATAAAATTAAAATCATTTACAACTTATTCCAGTATTACAGGGGCTGGAAGGGGGAAAAAAAAAAATCAAAGAGAAAACAAACAAAAAGCTACAGTTTGATAAATAAAATACTCAGCTTTAGAACAACTGATTTCTGTTTGCCATTAAACTACAGTTGGTACATAATAGCTGCCACTGTGAACACCCCACAAGTGCCCACCTCAGGAAGGAATGTAACTTCCAACTTGGTTGGGAAAGGGGGGTAGAAGATGGAAAGAGAGGGAGAAGCATAATGTTAAATGGAACAGGATAGGAAAGAAGTTTTCATAACCAGAAGAAAACATTTATCTGATCACTTACAAACAGAAAACAGTACATAATTACGTAAGGTGCTCCAAAAAGAAGCAGTAAAGTGGCTCCAGTACTATGAAGCTTTAAGTATGCTTAAATCTCTGTTGCATTAGTGTCCAGTTGCACAGTGCACTCTTGTAACATCTCAATGTTGCCCTCAAATGGGCAAGGCACCATTTCCATCAAAGGTCCTTTCTCCACGGCTGGTTACGTCAAAACTCTTGTTTAGCATCCCACCCCCAACACGACTTAGTCCCTAAATTTGTGGATGTCATTGACCAGTCTGTAGTAGGGGTAAGCCTCGTTCGCATGCGGACAGTTGTAGTTGCACCGGCAGGACTGGATCATCATGACGCTCTTGGTGAAGGTTTCCCCATCGTCGCAGCGGAACCTGATCTTGACAGTCCTGGTCTGCTGGGGTGTGCAGCACCTGCCATCCACGCAGGAGCCGCAGTACTTGGGGCGGTACTTCTTCACACTGGAACATCCGGCGTAAGTAAACTTCACTGGGGATGGGGATTTCTTAGTCTTGGTACATTTTTTCCCCTTCTGTAAAGGAAAGACAGTAAGATTATTAGCAGGAGATTCTTCCCCAGTCTTTACCCTCTACCCAAAACAGTTTGGAAAGAAGAGGAGCACCGGAAGTGTATTTACCTTTAGGGAGGCATAGCTAGGCTGGCCACATGGCCTCACTTCACATATTCTGGTCTCTTTGATGAGCTTGCA
This sequence comes from Coracopsis vasa, assembly GCA_026283785.1. Taxonomy (NCBI): domain Eukaryota; kingdom Metazoa; phylum Chordata; class Aves; order Psittaciformes; family Psittacidae; genus Coracopsis; species Coracopsis vasa. The sequence goes on from JANHGB010044079.1 coordinate 26,837, forward strand.
GTCAGGGTTGTCATTGGTAACCCTTGTGGAGATGCCAGTTCCACACGTCTTTGAGCACTGGGACCAGGAGGTTGTTTGCACAATGCATTTAGGATTCTCAAAAGCTCGGCTTTGTGGCTCAGATCCAAAAACTGGAAAAGAAAAGGAGGGCTTAGCCTAAATATATCCTCTCACAGGGTTTCTTTCTTTCCATGGGGGCCTAAGGGGTGGTATAGCCATCCCTCCCACCTCCTCCCCTTAAACTGTCACTGTCACACAGATCAGCCCATACTCACCAGGCAGCATTTTCAGGCCTCCCTTCACAATGGCAATCAGCTCATTGTTCCTGGTTAGTTCACCTTCGGAGTCATCCGGACCAAACTCTTTGCTGAAGAAGCCTTCCAGCTCATCCAGCGCATCCTTGCTTTCATCGCACACCCACTCTTCGCAGCACTGCCCGGGCACTTTGACCAGCCTGGGGCTGGGACAGCCCAGGTTAGGAAGTGAGAGCTCCTGCGGGCAGAGCGGGATGCAGCCCACAGCTCCATCTATGCACGTACACTGGTGTTTACAGTTCGGCTGGAAGCTCTCGCCGTTCTGGTAGATTTTGGAGTTATATTCACACGGTCTCCCCTCGGACTGTGCTGCAGAGATCAACAGAGAGGGAAGGGAAGGAGTCAGCGGCGGGAAGCGCTCGTTCAAGTACAGGTCTGTTAAATTCAATTTACGGTGGGGCTCCCTGCAACCCCCCCGAGACACGGGGCCAGAACAATAACTTAGTCAGGAATCACTTTTCCTTATGTGCTTTTAGCGAAGCCCAGACATACTGAATCGCATTCCAGACTGCTGAAGTCATGTGCCTTTCTGCC
>JANHGB010044079.1:30135-45731 GCA_026283785.1 Coracopsis vasa
AGTTTATTCTCTTTCTGTTCTTCTTTCCATTGAAGTAAATTAGATGGATGTTTTACTTTGTGGTGGTTTGGGGGTTTGAGAAATGGGATGGGATGAAAGCTCCAGGCCCTTTTTGCCCAGAACTCGCTCTTCAGAAGGCAGCAGTGGTTTTCTTCATCACTTGCATGCCTCAAAATTTGCCCAGAAAGGACAGTAGCTGAAAGGGAAATTCGGTCTTTAGTTACATGCATCTACCTCCTGAGGCTGCCAATACGTACTGTTTAGTGCCATTTCCAATGACAGGAGGTATTTTATGTGTCCATTAAGAATTGGACAGAGACCACCAGCAGACTTAGATGGTTGCCAGTAATGGTAGGAACGACTTCCCATCTTTACTGATCTGGCTGAACCCCAGCTGGTGACAAGGAGGAGCAGGGCTTGGTCCCGTTTCCAGACTCTGAACTATCCAGTATGCCAGGCTTCCCTTGGTTTTCTTGGTGTGGGGGGGTTTCTGTGGTCCTTTAGGAACAGGAGGAACAAGTTTGTGATTCAACACACCTTGTATAATGAAAATCATGAAAAATTCAAAAAAAAACCCCAGAAATTGAACAAGCAGGAACGGCTGCTTCACCAGTGGGGGTTAAACCGTCCAGGTTTGCTTTTCAGGGATTGATGCAAACACTTGTTTATTTAATCACATCTAATTTAAGGACACACACCAAGCATTCCGCTTTGATCCGTGGCTTTCACAACGTTCAGCAAACGCCACAGGAGAAGTGAGTGAATAGCACCTTTTCTCTCTTGGTTTCGTGTGGTTCCACGCATTCACACAACTTTGATGGGAAACTGTAACTGAGCCTCCATTTGCTCAAAAAAGGTCACTTAGAAAGCTTTGAAGCACCTTTTCACAAACCTGTCCTGAATAGCAAGTAGTTGACAAGGCTTGGGAAGGGCTGAGTTTCTTTGGAGGTCAGGTTAGACTGTGACCCTTTCATAGGCTTTCCCTACACACGTTTTTCTGTCGCAAACCATGACCCAGCATTTACCTTCCAGGCTGTGCCTACAGCTCCTGGATGCACATCAGGAAACAGGAAAAAGTTTGGAATATCTTGTTTTGTTAGATTTCAGTCAGTGTAACATACTGTTCCAGACCTTTATTGTCCTGAGTGAACTGGGAAATACCCCCTGCTTCATGTCACGAAGAGTGTTTTACTGGCTCCTCACTTCTCATGCTGTAGGCTGTGTGTCAGGTGAAGTCTGCCAGGAGCTTGGCTAATGCAAAGCAGGAGTTTGAAACAGTTGGCTTTACATAGTAGGTATTACAGACGTACTGAGTAAATCCTGTCATTTTCACAGGCCTGTGTCTCTCTCCAGGGAAAGGACTTTCCAGAGAAACAAATCAAGGAAAAATAACTGGGTTTTCTTCCCCCCACCCAGCATCACTTTTCCATGGCCATGCATAGGGATCATGAGCAGGGTGCAGTGCTGGATAGGACAGAAGCTCCCTCAGGTGCTGGGGCTCCCACTGACAGTAAGTATCCAACACCAAACCAGAGCATGCCAGAGGTTTACAACCATGTGGATTCTGGAGAAAGATTTTATTAAATCCAGTGTCCAGCTGTTTTTTTTCACTGTGTGTAATTTCCTCTTTCTCATGCTCTTTTTCTTCTGCCCATCCTTTGCTGTGCATTTCTTCTGTCTCTCCTCCTCTTTCATCTACTTTTCCCTGTTCCAGTCTATTTTCCCTATGGCCTTCCCTCTTCTAGCATGTCCTGGTTTTGGCTGGGATAGAGTTCACATTCTTCCTAGTAGCTGGCACAGTGCTGTGTTTTGGATTTAGGATGAGAATAATGTTGAGAACAGACCAATGCTTTAGTTGTTGCTGAGCAGTGTTTACAGCAAGTCAAGGGCTTCTCAGCCTCCCACCGCAGCTCACCAGAAGCCAGGAGGGGACATGGCCGAGACAGCTGACCCCAGCTGACCAAGGGGGTATTCCCCACCATATAGCATCATGCTCAGCATAGGGACTGGGGGGAAGCTGACCGGGGGCCACTGCTTAGGAACTGACTGGACACTGGTCAGCAAGAGGTGAGCAATTGCACTGTGCATCACTTCCTTGCATATTGTAATTCTATTATTATTATTATTCCCCCCTTCCCCTTCCTTTTCCATCCTATTAAACTGTATTTATCTCAACCCAAAAACTGTACTTTTTTTCCCCAGTTCTCTTCCCCATCCCACTGGGAGCTGGGGGAGCAAGCGGAGCGGCTCTGTGGCGTTCAGCTGCCTGCTGGGTTACACCATGACACCGTGTTTACCTAGCTTGGGCTGGCCTCTCTCGCAGCCCCTGCCAGGCCGCTGGTTCCTGCTGCACTAAATCAGTCCTCCTGGAGTCAATGGCTCCTCTCAGTCACTCACAGGAGGTGCAAATCCAGTGGGGCAAATTAAGCATAGCGGAGCGACCGAGCAGCCAGGAGGTTCCAGCAGCTACAATTCAAGTGGATTCAGATTTTTTCCTTGCTTTGATTTGCTTGGAGTTTGTGCTGAATTCTTTTGAGTATGGCATTTCCTATTTGTTTTCTTCCTCTTCCCTACTGCCCTCCTTTCAACTGTGCTCATTCCTGTCAGTTTTCCTATAGTCTGTGCCTTGCCTGTGGTTTCTAATATTTGAGGGGTTTTGCTTTGCAGTATTTGTGCACTGAGAGGCATGTTGCTTAGTAGGTGTGCTGCATTTTCCTCTGGCTGCTGTCAAGGTGTTGCAGAGGTTCCCATTGTGAAAGGGGGACTTGTGAGCCTCCTACGCTGCAGGGAAACAGAGAAGGGAAATTTGATGTAACCTTCAGTTGCGCTCATTGCTGCTTCATTGTGTGAAGTGTACAACCCTACTGATATACCTTACACAGATACAAGAGATGTAGCAGCATAAGAGAGGCAAGAAGCATCCCTGCTGACGGTGCACTCCTGTGGACCACTGACCAGCAGTACACACTGCAGGGCTTTCTTGCCACAAGCTGGATGTGATAACGCAAAGCTGTTCCAGGCAGCTCCTCCTTAGTCCCTCCTGCCGTGTCAGAGACTCAAAATACCTTTGACACTGTCGTTCAAGAGTCTGGCATTAACTTTGATGTAGTACTAGCCACGACCATTTCCTCAGTGAGACAGGTAGACTATGTGTGTATATATATCTCCACCCACTACCTATATATATATATTCACCTACTCTCTTGTGCATGTACTTAACAATAGCCTACATTCAGAAGATGCAGTTTGCATGAAGTGCATCACTACAGCTGACATTTGCAATGAAAACGGTGGGCTTTGGTTTTCCATGCCACAAAAAAACCCAATAAAAATTAGTTGGTCCTAGCTAGCATCTGGCTAGACACAGATTACTGCTTTGTGTCTGCTGTTTTCATCCCATGCAGTGATGTAGCTTGCAAATAGAGTAACATAGCCTCAAATCTCTGTATCTATTCCAGAAAGAAAAAAGTCACAACTTTGTCTTATGAGTTTTGTGAAGGAGGCTGAGGCATCAGGAGCATACATAGGTTCTTTCCCAGTGTCAGCTGAGATGAAGGTCCTGAACAGAACTACTACCCCAGAAGGTTAATCTTCCATAATGACCTTAATAGAAACTTCTTAACTTTAAACTTTGGTCCTCAGAGTGCAGGGTTTCCCAGAGGAGCAATGCATGCAAACTGACATCTGTTAAGAAGAAATGAGCAAGCTCAAAAGAAAATTGCTCCTGATTGCAAGGAGTTACTGGAGCTTGCTGAACCTGATTGCAGTCAATTGGGTTGTGCCTGAGAAATCTCTGATCAAAGCACACTTCTAGGCTGTGATCCATAATGGTTGTCAGCTGCTGTCTGCCTCAGTCTACAGCTTAACTGCGCCTCAGAGACAACTGCCTCCTGCTTTTATCTGTCCTGCGGGACCATGTGCTTCAGTACACAGCCTCTTCAGTATGTTCAGGTTTGGTTGTTTGTTTGTTTTCCCCCCTATATTTAAAATACATGGCAAATTCTCCTTTCCCCAGAAGTGTTTTGTTTCAGTATAGTTAAAAGTTACAGCTACCTTACCTTAAGGTTAGTCTGCGTCAAAGCTAGGGGAGCCCTCTGCCTTCTTTTATGATGCTTTCCTTCCCTCCCTGTTCATGACCTGGTGGAACAGCTTTTTGTTTGTGATATATGGATGTTCAAAGGACTTGCTATCATTTGATTTTAAGAACACAGTTTTGTAGCTATTTTCTTGAATAAATTAGAAATGAATATTGATTAATATATCTTTTTCTAAGCATGCAAACAGGAGGGGAGGTCTGGCAGGATGCTGCCTGTGCTTTGCCACACAGTGAATCGTGTCACTCACTGCGTTTTCCAGGCTAGCTGCTGGAAATGTCACAGGATTAATCTCAGAATCCCCTGAGGTGCCTGCTGGCTTTCTCCAGAGTCATTACTCATTTTTCTGCTACGTACACAAGCTTATTAAAGCATGGTGAGACCTTAGTTGTGTTTGATTCTGTACCATTCATTTCCATTCTGTTCCAGCTGAGCTCTTACCCTTGGCCTACCAATATGTTATGTGAGCACATTGCAGTGGCAGGTAGCTGTGTTCTTCTGTTGCACACACTTACTGTATGGCACACACAAGCTAACCACTGCAAGGAAGCCAGCCACAACCTTCTCCGGGGCTACTCTGCTGCTGGACATGAGGTACTTGTGCTGTTCTCTTGCTTGTGCCCCTTGCTTCTAGTCTGTGATTGCATAGAGCAAAAATCAGTAGTAGACAAATAAGCAGACACGATGTCATCCTCACAGATATGGAGGACTTGCAGGCAGCCAACAGGTCATGTATGTGCTTTAAGAATGCTTGTGGAGACGGAGTTATGAGCCAGGAATGTGTGAATAGCTGTCCATCCCAGTGTTATGTGCCTACGATTAGGGAGGAGAGCTAAACCATCTCTGGACTTGATTAGCACCCAGATCTGAAAGATGTGTCCAGTTCTGTGGAGCTGGCAGGGGTGGTTTTTCTGAGCGAGGAGGAAACTGAGTGCATGGAATCTCTCCCTCACCTTATCTCTGCTGAGGGCTAAACTGAAACTGGCTGGCAAGAGCTGGTGGGCTGCTCTGTGAAAGACTTCCTACGTGGGCTCCATCCAGGAGCGAAGAGCCCAGCGCATTGCACAGACTCATGGGGAGAAGGACATCTCTTGTGGTCAGCCAGGAAGCCTGGCTGCTGCCTGCTGGCTTCCCAGGGACCGATGTCCTCAGGAAGTAAAGGGTTAGCAGGGGCTATCAGCAGACTACTTTGGTATGGAGACTTTTACGATTGCATTAATGTCTGTTTTCCTGTTGTTGTACAGAAATTATGACTCCTAGTGTCAGTGTTGAGATGAAGGCTGTTTTGCATGGAGCAAGCATTAAAAGCTAGCTGTTATGTTCATCAGAAAAGAAAACTGGTGCTGGCTGGTGGCTATTTACTTTTAGAGAAGTTTGGTTTTGTGGTGGTGTTCTTTTAACTCTTTGCATTTATCTGCATTCTTTTGTACACAGCTGTGTCTTCTCTCACTGCCTAACCTGGGGTCTGCTTTGGAAGCTCCCCATGAGCTCAACTTTGAGACTTAGGGGATAATTTGGGATCAGAACAGAAAAGTGGGAGCTAGGATAGGTCTTACAGGTGAGCACAATAATGTTTGTCAGGGTTGTGAGAGGAGAGCCTCTGGTTTCAAGGAGTGGGCTTTTTCGGGATGTACCCATACGGTGTTTAACAGTGCCATGTCAAAATAAAAATCACTGATTAAAAGCACGCCTTGGTCATGCTGCTAAAAACACTTTTAGATTATACACGCTGCAAACAGTAAATATTGAATGTACAGATTTACTTTTCCTGCTTTATAGAGAGCTCAGTGGCCCTGGCAGAGCAGCTGGACAGATGTGTTTATAGCAAGCTCCCCGGCGGGTACAATGCTGCAGTGTTTGGGCTGCAAGCACCGCAGGGGCATGCTAAGAAAAATAAAAGTGTTCCATTAACACTGGGGGGGGGGGGGAAATCCTGAGAATGTTTCTATTAATATTGGCTGGTGTAAAACCCCAAATTCTCCATTTCAGGCCTTACATACTTCAGAAATAGAGACTAGATGGTGAGAATGTGGGGTAAGAAGCATTTCCTCACTTACACAGCCAGTAAAAGGGATGGTCGAGGCAGCAGTTCTTCTTGCAGAAGAAGAGGGTTGTTGCTGAAATACTCTTCTTGAAGGTCGAGTGAAATGAAGAGATGAGGGGAGTGAGCAGAGCAGGGCAGCAAACCCTGTGCATGGGGACCTGTGGGGGCACACAGCGTGCAGTGCTGGTGGGTTTCCATGGACTAGGAGCTGGGGCTCAGGACCACTGCTGAGAGCCTGAATGTTATCAGCAGGCATGTTCCTAAAAGACGAGAGGGACCAGATGCTGTGGGGAAAGCAAATTGTGTGTGCACACACCTCCCACCCCTGCAAGATGCTGATGGGGATGGTGGGAAATCCATTTCTGCATTTGGGGAGACTTTTTAACACGTTACCTTTGATCTGGGCTGAGATCTTACATGAGCACTAGCTTCTGATTCAAATTATACTGACGTTAAGGCTGATATATCTGGTCAAAATTAATGGCATTAATTAATTAGCATATATTAATTAACTGAAACAACTGATATTTGAGTTTCTGGAAAGCTCCCAAGGAATAGGGTGGCTGCATCTGCCTCTCTGATTTCCTCAGAAGTTATCCTTGGCTGAGAATTGAGTTTGTTTTGATCATCTGATTAACAGTTGACAGCTTTTTAACTCCTGTAGAAAAATATTCACTTTTTAAAAGGGATTCTTGGGCTGACTAACTTTTCAGGAAAGTTTTCTGTTGAAGAAAAGTGGAGTTAGAAAGTAGAAGTCTGTATTGGGGCTGGCTAAGTGGTCTGTGATTAAATATAGACATATACATATAAAATTTAATAGTCATTTTGGGGTGTGAGTAAAGCTAGGAGCCCTGGTGAGGTTGTTTTGCTTTCCCACCAGCTTCACCTGCAGAGGACATCTTTCCCTGACTGCAGGTGACCTGCCACCCTGGTGACACAAAGGGATGAGGCTATCCCATGGGTACCTGCTTAGTGCAGGACAGCATCATCCTGGTAAAAGCAGCTCAGCACCGCGCTGTCTTCAAGCCCTGGTTGCAGCTTCCTTGTCTACAAGCCCCTTTTCTGACAAGTACTGTACATAGACCACCCCACTGCAGCCAGGAGCATCACAAAAGGGTGCCGAGAGAAGGGGGCTCCTGTGCCGAGCACTGGTATGACCACAACAGCACTAGAAGCCATTGCACAGCCAGGAGAAGTGGCAGCATAATGCACTTCTTTCTTTGCAAGCTGAGCTACAGGCCACGTTTCAACGTGGCCTGCTCGCACCTCTTTACTGTGCGTTAGTTGTGAGCACTGATTCAAGCAACCCCAGCCACCTTAGACCCAGACTGAGATTCATTGATTCCAGCAGCAGCACTGGCCTGAGGCTCCCTGCTCCCTGGCGCCCCATTCCCTTGCATTTATGACCTCCTCCTTGCTGTTAGAGTGGCACACAGGTCTGCAGTAAAACAAAGGCTCCAGCCCTGCACTCCCAGAGGTAGCAAACCAGCACATTAACCCACTGTGTGACCTGGCAAGGACTTGTGACTCCCGCTGGATTTTATGGCAGGATACCCTTTCCCTGAGTATGGAGCGTTTAGGAGGCTGCACAGTTGATGCACAGTCAGCTCCTGAAGGGCAGCTGGCATGATGACAGTAGACTTAAAAAATGAACGAATTGTCAGCTTCAGCCTGGATGTCACCATCATTTTAATGCTAATGGACTTTTTCCTCAGCCAGCCTCCCGCCTGAATGGGGAGCACAGAAACATCCCAATATTTATGGGATTTTAACTAGATTAGTTACAAACCTATAAAGCAAAGAAAGAGACAGTTCATCCAGTATTGGGGAGGGGAGTGTTAAAAATGCCACCTCAGATAAAATATTATGGGAGTTGAGTAACTGTAAATAAGAACCTTGCCTATGAAATAGCTTCTTATGTGAGCTTGGGATGAGGGCCAAGAGAACGTCTAGGGCTTGGGGAAATTTATTAGCCCAGATCAACAGGATTTCTGGGACTCAGGAGATGGGGTGGCAAAGAATTTGCCTGCTGGAGTCTGCACTTCCTCCATTCATGCCTGCAGCAGGGGTTTCACTGACTAAACTGTTGAGATGGGTCATTTGCGTTTTTTGGATTTCCTTGGTTCTCATTAGCAGCTGCAGTTCTGTCCTGGGCAGAGCTGGGTTCAGGCTCTGGGTTTCCACAGCTTGCCAGTGTGGTCTTGGACAAACCTCCTGGTGCTTCAATGCCCCTCTATAGAGAGGAGATAACATTTATCTCCTGACTCATGGGGATGTCAGGAGGGGGTGCTAAGGACTAGAAGACATTCAGATACCTGAAGCATTGATTCTTCCTACTCAGACACCTTTATTTTATCCCCTTTGCCACTGCAAGCTGGCTGTCCTGATAGGGTCATTGGTGTCCTGATGATATTAAGGTCATCTTGGCTATGCGTTCACTTTAAAAAAGGGCATGTGCACAGCTTGGGAGCCTGCTGCCTTTCGTCCTTCCCGTTCTCACCCCTCTACTGTTCTTTCTGCTGTTTCTTACCTGCATCCAGCTTTCTCTCCAGGTTCTTCTAGTACATGTCTCCCTTTCTGCCTTCACTTCAGTATTTATGCCTCCACCTCCATCCTCACTCTGACATTTTGTCAATGTTTTACTTTTCTTATCTTGTTTTTGGAACCCATCTTTAGCCTCTCCTCTGTATTTACCTTTTCCTCCCTCTAGTTCCAAGAGCTTTCCAGCAAACAGCATCCCTCCCCTATTCTGACTCATTGTCCACTGACAGTGGAAAGATTTCATCATGAAGGCAATGCAAAGATCTCCCAGTTCAGAGTGCAGGGTAGGTTGGGATGACCTTGCTCTGCCTGTCAAATGAAGAGCCACAGGGTCCAATTCCTCAGCCAATGTTTATTTGCTGGTTTACCTTGCGTTCAGTTGTCCTTCATTCCCACACCAGTGTAGGTGCCTGTGTGTTGGGGGATGCTGTATCATGCCCTGTGCCATCCTGCTCCAGTCTGGTGGCAGCGAGCAGTGGCTGTTGGTAATGTACTTAGCCAAAGTGTGGGAAAACTCTCAGACTTGAACTTCACTTTGTATTTCCATGCCATAAGAAACTCGCTGAATGTTTGTCCTTCCCTTCACATGGCTGCTGCCTGCTCTTGTATTGCACTGTCATATGTGAAATCTATTTGGTCCCCTTTTTAATATGCTGCTTACAGTATAAATACAAAAGCAGACAGTGCTTCTGAAGAGAAAGAAATGTAATTGTGGTGGTGGTTGTTGTTATAAATAGTGCAAAGGATTTAGAAGCTATTTGGTCTTTCAGGCAGGAATCACAAGTGCTCTGTGTAATGTAATCTTAAGGCTCTCTGATTTAGCTATTGAAGTCTTCCCAGTTGTGATTGGCCTGGTTCACTCGTTACTGCTTGGCCTCAGTGCAGGATGAGGATGCTCTGCTCTTCACAGGGGTGAGCCTTAGCCTCCAAAAACATGGTGTGCTAGATCGTGTGCATATGTACATGTATATAGCTCTGTTATTCATGCAGATCAGGCGTTTGCATTGTGCAACTGGCCTGTTCTCGTACAGAGCGGTGGTATTTCCACACATGGATTTTTGAGGTTGGTTCCTAAAATCAGTGCTGCATTTTTCCTCCGCTGGAGTGAAATGCAAATATTTATTTATTGACAGAGCTGGAGCTGATCGTTTTCCCTGTCCAGGTCTGAGCTGTCTGTTCTGTCAGATGAAAACAAGTAGTATTTTCTTTTCTCAAATGCGTTTGTTCGTAACTGTGTTAAAAACATAAAAACAATCAGTGCCTGCTCTCTGCCAGCCCCAGCAGAGTGCTATATATATACATATATATATATATTTGTGTGTGTGTGTATGTATATGTATATCAAAAGGGGCTGAAAGCCCAGAAATTCTTTTGGCAGCCCTGCTGTCTGGTTAGAAAAGGAAGTGAGCTACAAAATTTGAACATTCAGTTCTGAGACTTGAAAGCTTTCTGGATTTTATTACTGACTCAACAGGGTTTTCATTATGTATGTGGCCAAGAGGAGAGGTTTGCGCAAGAGGAACACATTGTAGTTGAATGTGTTTGTAATTTTACACATTGTTAAATGATAGAGATAACTGGATGTCTCCTAAATGGGCAAAATAAATTATGTGTTAGCAGCAGTGTCACTAAGACACAGACAAGTAAATACAAGAGAGCTGCTGGCCCCCATCCGAAAACTGATTTGTAGTGTGGAGGGGTCCTGATCCAGATGCTGAGTGACATTTTGCTGTTGATGTGAGTGGGAGCCATCATTCCCTCAGCATATCTGGAAGGCTCTTGCTGCCTGTCGGTCTCTTCTAGTACAGATGATAGCATCTTCAGCTTGTCTTTTTTTCCCCCTTTGCTTTTTAGTAACTCGGTGCTATTTAAACAGCAGTTTGAGGTTGATTTTCTTCAGCTCTCGTTTTCATGTTAGTTTTAGGAAGAAAAATATTTTGAGAAGCAGATTATCATGAAAAGAGAGAAGGTGTGGGATGCATGGACTGAGCTCTAAATACAGACTGAGGCTGTGTCCTGCTGTCCTGGTTGCCTCCTCCAGCAAGGGATGTGCTGTTGGATCACACACTGCGGCCAGTCAGATCTGCTGCAAACCAGCTGAACAGGAAAGTGAATTCCTGTCCCACAGACAACACGCTCCCAGCTAATTTTGCACTTGTTCATGTGATGGGTATTTATTCTTCATTGTCTTAAAAAGGTATTTATTTTTAAACCTCTGTGGTCTCTGGTGCCGTACAGTCTTGGTGCATATGTTCTTATGAAACTACTGTCATCGGGAAATGCTGTCTCTATGTGCCTTCACATTTTACACATGGGAAGCCAAGGCCTGGAGAAAATACAAGATCATTGAGTAATTCAGGCTGGAATTCAGATCCCAGTCTGAACCTTTCTCACTCCTATTTATGCCCAGCATCTCTCCTGTGCATGCTGCTGTGAGCAGCCTGGCTCTGCCTTCTGGATAACCACCCCAGAGGTGCCGGGGGCTGCTCCTGGGGTGTCCAAGGAATTTTCCTTTGCTCCAGGTTGTCCAAGCCCCCTTCCCTCAGCCCAGCAGGCTGGTGGCTGTCTTCGCTGCCATCTCATGCCTTGTCCGCACATGGGAAACCTGTGTCTTTCTTGCCCTTCAGCTCTGTTTTAGCCACTAATCGCAGGAGGGTCAACTGGTTTCCTACAAGGGGCATGGTGATGGTGTGCTCCAAGCTGCACTGTGGCTGCTGCAGTTCTGCCACTGCCTGCGGTAGCGAACCCTGTGCTCACTAGAGCCTTGCTTGCCTTTTTTTTCAGTCTTTCCTAAAAATTATGTAGCTTTAAGGCATATGATGCCTCCAACACTGTAAATCTGGATAGGCAGCCTCTCATTTTTGCCTTTGATTTGTTCCATTTGTTCCACTGTGTATCTTCTTGGAGAAACATCTACTCTTCCTGCTCTTGTAAAAGGCACATGTGAAGTGTTGTTTGTCACAAAGGTTTTTCCTTGCCACTGCTGCATAATTAGTGTCACTGAGCATAAACATACATGCAAAATAGATTCACTTTCGATGTGGGAAATGCAGTGTGTGCCTGCCCAGCTGTGCGTACCAAGCAGAGGAGTTTACTGGCTTTTTCCCACTGACCGCTCTGTTGCTGCAGTGAGTGACCTGTGGCAGGGCTGAGCAGCAGTCACTGATCCTTACCCACAGCAGGAGGAGGGAGAGCAGTGGCTGCACTGCTGGGTTTGCCAGGGATGCTGCGGAGCTCGGGAAGGTAATGGTGCTGATGGCCAGGGAGCCCCTGTCACAGCTCCCTTCCTCCTCACTGTCCTCAGCACTCGAAGGTGTGGTTCATGACCATTCCCAGTGTCTCCTGGCCCTAAGGAAGTTTTCATTTGTGGCTGCTGGACTCAAGACTGTGGGCGGCTCCTGCTTTACAGTACAATGTTTTTGTAACGTTGTTATGCTGGATTTCTGAGTAAATGCATTTTCTTTAGTCACTTTTGCCTGCTAGTTTGCCCTGTGTTTCTGAGTCCATTGGATCAGTTCCAGGCAACCATGAAAAGAAGGTATTTGTTTCCAAGACATTAAACTGGAGGCAGAGCCAAGGAAGGCGACTAGCTGAGGGGAGGAATGATAGCCCACTGATGCCCTAGGAGAGCTGGTGGCCTGAGCACAGCTCCAGTTAGAAGCCAGAGGAAGAATCCATGATGGGGAGGAAGAGGGAGAGGCCGTGAACACCCTGACCGCAGAAAGTGCCTGCTTGGTGCTCATATGGTCTTTAGGCGCTGGAAAGTCCAACCGCAAGGTACAAATTCATAGGAAACGAGGTCTCATTAATTCCACTGCCCACAACTTGCTTATGGCTCCACCAGTACTTCCAAGCGTTTGGTTTGGTCTAAGGGCTACTGGAAACTGGGAGGATGTCTTCCCTGAGTCACCCTGCCTTTCCACCTCCCCAAGGTGGAGATGCTTCACAGGCCAGCGCGCTGCTAGAGGAGATGTTCAGCTGTCCATCATCATCCAACCTGCATCTGGTGTGCTCGAGCACTGAAATCCGTCTTCATCTTCATGTTTTTGCTAGAGATTTTGCTAACCAGAATAATGTGGCATTGTAAGAAGGCTGTACCAGCTTGTTATTCATATCCTCTCGCTGGTGAGAAAGAGCCAGAGAGCATGTTTTAAATGTAGCCCATGGTCAGATGGTGCGGTGAGTGCTGGAAGCCTGGGATGGTCTGGCAGGAAAATAATTTCCCCTCTTAAAACCACTGAACAGCTCTTGTTCCTCCACACTCCAGCTGGTTAGGTTGGCTGTGCAGCCTGGGCATGGAGATGTGGCCGGATACATTCCCAGTGCCTCCCAGCATCCCTGAGTCAGCTCTTGCTGCACCTTTGCCACTGCAGGCGAGGGATGGACTCTGCTCTGCTTTTGGCTGCCAGAGAAGAGGGGATGGGGCAGGAGATTCAAAGGGATGTCCTTTCCTCTTCCCTTGCTGGCAGCTTTGCAGCCTGTTTGTGATGCAGAGGAAATGGTGGGGATGATCGTGTTTTGGAGGGAGGGTTTGCGTTCACAATGGGAGCAGCAGCAGCAGGGACAGCCAGGGGAGAGGACCAGGGGTGCTGCCTGGGGTCAATGCTGCATTGGGGCTGGGCTGCTATTGTGGAGTTTGCTGCCAATCCATCATGCTGCTCCGAGAGGAGTGATGGGAGATGATAACGCAGTGCTTGGGAGAGGCTGTGCGGCACAACCCCTGGTTTAAAGGAAAAATAGCCTTTTGAGAGCATCACAAGGGAAAAATTACCTGAATCCTTGGCAGATGCCATTCGGTTACATGCAGCAGCTCAGATCTTGTGGAGCTGAAAGCACTGCCAAGCCTTTTCCTCCTGCCTGTGTAACGCTGCACCTCCACCTCCCATCTTCCCTCCACGGACCACAACATCCCTGTGACACAGAGTTTTCCAAATGGGATACATTTCTCTAAAATTGCTCTCAAACGTTCCTACCAAGAAAATGGGATACTCCTTTTGCCTGTGGCCCTGCACAGCCGCTGGCAGCATGGTGAGCTCAGCAGGGTTGTGGGTACAGCCCTGGCTTGGTCCCCATAAACACAGTGTCTTCCCCAAAGACTACAGAGGTGCTACTGACACCCTTCCTGGTGCTGCCCAAGCCATCCTCTCTGGCTGGGCTCCCCGCTGTGGTTTGAGTGCTGTGCCCAGCTGAAATGGGCAGCTTGGTGGCCAGCTGCAGCCCAGAAAGGTCACATCTGGAAAGAGCATTTGAGCTGCTCCTGGGGATGAACCCATGTGCATCCCAGGGCTGAGCCAGCTTTTCCCTGCTTGCAGGAGGGGTGCCTGCACTCCTGGGGATGGGAGAGTTTGGGAGGCAGGCAGGCAGGGGTGACTGGAGTGAATCCACAGAGCCTGGAGGAACTCGAGTGAAATGCCAACTGCATTCTTTGCTTCTGCCCCTGATCCTTTCCTCGTGGCTCTATAAATAGGCTCTTTAAATGGGAGGGGAAGGCAGCACTTCGATATCAACTCTAGTCCATTAAAAACAGAAGATGGAGCAGTTTGCCTCCTCTGAGCCCACCTGTCAGTGTTTGCAGGTTTACTATCATATTTTCCAACATTTTCCCAGTGTTTTCCTCTCCTCTGTTGCTGCACACCAGCAGAGGAAACTTGCCTGTGCAGAGGAAAAAGTGAACCAGGCTTTCTCAGATGTTCTCATAAACAGCCTGAAAGAGCTTTACACATTGATCCCACGCCATTTTAGTCTTATTTACAACTGTAGTGTGCTTAAAATAACCAACAATGCAGAAGCACTGCAGACCTTCTGTAAGTACAGATCACCTGGCTGCCTGAAGAAAAAAATCTCTGCAGAGAACTGTAAGTTCTGAAGAATATTGGTTTTGTTTTGGGGTGGTTTGTTGTTGTTTGGGTTTCTTAAACGTGAATGTTGTCTTTAGGAGGAGATGGTGCCATTTAAAAATGCTAAATGAGTGTAACAGCCCTAGCACCCTCTGCATGTCTCCTGGCCTCGTTCTGTGATGCTCATTAATATTTGAAACCTTTGGTGCATTAATCCTTTACAGCAAAGCTGTTAGCCTGGGAAGGCTGCAGCTATATGAAAACCCCTGGGACAGTCTGATAGTTCACAGGGAGGGATTTTAGGGGTTGATTTGTTTCTTTTTGCAGATGGGTTTGAGTGCAGGGCTATGAGAGGGATGTGCAGAAAGCAGCGGTGTGGTGGTGCTGGTAGGGTGTTGTGTAGCTGCCTGCCCTTGGCAGGCTCTTGCAGGGCTCTCCTGTCACCCCTACAGACTGCACATGGAGTTTCTTGTTTACTTCCCTTGTTCAAGGGCAGAAACTAAACCAGCTTTGCCAGAGAGGACAGATGAGATGGGTTCCAATAGCCACAGCAATGGTGCAGCAGGGAGGATTGATTTGGAGCAGTGCTAAGAATTCTCCAAAGTATCCAAGCTATTAACAAATTGTAGGAGTTGCCATCCTGGAGTGTGCTGGGGTCCAGCCAAAGCTGCTGGCAGGTCCCCTGCTTGGTGATGGCACAGAACATGTGTGGTAGAGCATCACCCAGGGGTGGGCAGCGACACTGCTCATTTGCCTCAGCCACATCTGCTTTCCCCAAAACCCTGCAGTGGGGAAGGTGACACAGGAATTTTTAGGAACAGTTTTGTTCCATTTGGAGGAAACCAAAAAGGTCAGAAGGCAAATGGAAAAAGGAATATAACATCTCTCAAAAAAAACCAAGATAAGACGGTGAGGTGATTACAACATGTTTGTAATCTGCTGTCACACTGAAAAGAGGCTCTGAGTTCATCTGGAGTATAGAGCAGCAGAATTACATGCAAGCATTTAATTTCATTAGGCAAATTAGCATGTAATTTGTGTGGGAAGTGGTAAACTTTGTTTCCACAGAAGTCCCACTTC
>JANHGB010044080.1:0-36713 GCA_026283785.1 Coracopsis vasa
TCCCGGGCATTCTGCTGCACTGTGCGCAAAGTATGTATGTTTGGCCTCTGCTCCCACAGAAAAAGAGAGAGGAGAAAACCATGCTGCTGATCCTCCTTTGCCGGAAAGGGGCTGGGGAGGTGCAGGTTTTGCCCTCTTTTGTTTGCTGATTTTGCAGAGGTTGCTGATCTGGGTCCTGGCCAGCTTGTCTGACTCACAGGAATCATCTCGCAAGTCTCCTACACCCTCCATTACCTGATTTGAGTGCTTCCTGGTGTGCCGGCTCTCACCGCTGTGCCATCGTGGAGCAGCAGCTGTGAAGGGAGCTGTGCATTTGTGCAGCTTGTGTCTGCCGCAGGCTGCTGCAGCATGTGGTGTTGGGACCAGGCTCTGGGTCTTCCCTGTCACCCTTTGCAATGCATGCTCCTTTTGCTAGAGACTCTTTCCTGACCCTGTAGGTGAAATGTCTTTACAGAGATATTTGCTCTGTTAGAGAGGCAGAATAAAGATCTCCTTGCTTGTGAAGAAGAGCAAGCTTTGTGGCTTTGTTTTTTCCCCTGTGCTGTGTTGCAAGTTGCAGTAGCACTTGGGTACCATAGGAGTTAGTTTGGGGGTTCGCTTTCCTCTCTCCTGGTTGCTGTAGGGCTGCTATGTTTCTGTTCATAAATGCAACAGGTCGGACCTGGAGGCGAACCTTTTACTATCCACAGGCTCCTTCCAGCACTCCCTATCTCTGGTAATGCAGTGGGTCAGCAGGAGGTTACCAGAGTCGAGTCAGAACTCTATGCGATGATGCTGCAAGATGAGGTCTGTGTTGAGCAAAGGTGGGTGTGAGACATGCTTGGAAACCCCCTGCCTTGCAAGTTGGGGAGGTCTGCTGGAGTTCCTGGCTTGCCAGTTGTGCCATGAATTTTTTTGCACCTGGCTTTTCTTCCTCTCCCCTGCAGGGAAGCTGCTGGGGTGTGTTCCCATCGGAACCTCATATCCCTGCAAGGTGCTTGGTTTGGCAAAGGGCTGCTGTTGCATCAGGCAGGGCTGTGCCCAGTGAGCATGGGGGGAAGGTCCCCATGCTTGTGGCAGGAGCATTACTCAGTTACAGTCAAGTATTGTAGCTCCTCTCGGGTGCTTAGGAAGGTCTGGTTTTGTGGCTTGCGTCCATGTACCACACCTGAATTTCTCTCCCTTGGGTCCTGATGATTTGCAAGATTTTTGTGTTTGGTGTCTTTTTTGGCCTGTGCCTGCCAGGCTGTATGTGATGTTGCACAAGTGGCTTGCATCTTGAATGAAGTTTGTAGGTAGCTCTTTGAGAGCTCAAGAGAGCAGGTAGATGCTGGTTTTGTACGATCAGGACTCTCATTTCCAGTGAGCTGTGGAGCAAACAACCTCGCTTAGAGTGGAAAGGAGGTGTTTTGAGCTCTTGAGTGGTGTTGGGATGGCTCCTTGTTATGTGGGACAGGGAGCTGTCAGGGTGCCTCACCTAGCTGGTCGCTTGCAGAGAGAGGAATCCTGGATGCCCTTGTGTGCCCAAGAAGTAGGAGTAGGCTTGTGCAGGACTGGGGGCTGGAGAAGGAGCACTCTCCCCTCTTGCAGAAGGATTAAGCCAATGGTGGGGTACACTCTTCTGGGATGGTGGCTGTGGTCTGCATCTCCCCTAGCCTAAGCCTGACACTTGCAGGGCCTCAGTGCAAGTTGTTGTTAAAAGAGGAAAGTGGTGTCCTGAAAATGCCCTCCTTGGTGACTTAGGCACTGATGTTTTGCCATCTTTTCTGCACATTTAGAGTCCCAGGGCTGGTAAATATTAGCCACTTGTTTGTGGCTGTGGGCTCCCCCCTTGGCAGCAATCTGTGTGCATGGGCCTCCGCTGTCAGAAGGGATTTGGGGTGTAGGGGAGCATTGCCATCTGCCTTTATCCATTGCCTGTTGTGCATTCCAGCCGCATCGAGTGTGACAATGTCCCACAAGACGTGTGTTCAGTGCTAAGCCGGAGCTGAGCTTTCCTACCATCTCCCCCTACCCCTGCTCTCCTCCTCCGTGGTGGTGCCTTTGTCAGCCAGCCAGAAACCTGCAGCGCTGCAGCCAGCCTCCCTGAAGTGCCACTGATGCGGCATTCGGGTCCTGGCTCCCCTCCCCGCCTCTGCCCCAGCATTTATCAGCAACCTTCCTTCCCTCCCAGCAGCCAAATTCTTTCTCCATGCCGTCATCCTCCGGCCAGAAGCCGCCCTGTCCCCACTCTCCCTCCCTCCATCCGAAACCAGCCCAGAACTGCTGGGCAAACATTTTGCCTGTTGTTATTACAGTATTCCCATCTGCATACTTAGTCATAAACCCCTTTTAATTCCAGCTCTTTTTTGGGGTGGGGTTAAGAGTTCAAACCCATCATTTTTCTTTTTGGGGCTGGAGGCTTACAAAAGCAGCCTGCAGTGAGATTGTTCAGGAAGACGGGTCTGAGAATGAGTTTAGGGGGCGGGAAAGGGATAGGGGGTGGTGGGGAGGGGGTTGCGCACAGGGGTTCTGGTTGTGCAGTTTCCCCCTCCCAGGGGAAGGTTTTGGATGAGGCTTATATGGGGCTGGCTGTGACAGGGGGTGCTGTCAGTCCCCCCTTCACCCTCCACACCCCCCTGCCTCTTTCTCCTTCCTGTGGCTCACTGGGAAGCTGGAGGTGGATGGGGCTGGCCCCTTCGCAGGGAGGCGTCAAGTCGTGCCACTGCTGGTCTTGCCTTGTTTGCTGGAGTCTTTGGGTAATGGAGCGCTGAAAGTCAAAGAGGAGTGTTCCCAAACTTGCAGGAAGGGGAGCAGCCCCTGCTCTGTGTGAAGGCCCTTCCAGGAGAGCCCCCCAGGCATGAGGCCATGCTGCTGATGCTTCTGCGATGCAGTGGATGCTGCCAGGCTCCCTTTGCCCAGCTCACTATGTCCTTACTTTAAAAGATTGTCACCTCCTTGCTTGGGTTGGTGAGGGTTCAGCGCCAGGAGTTCTGGCAGTCCTGTGCTCACCTCTCATGCTGTGAGGGCATCCTTAGGGCTAGATGAGTTCTTCCCCCAACCACATCTTCCCCGCTCTCTCACCCCTCCCAAATTAAAAGATCTCAAGAAGAAGAAGAAATAATCGTAATATGTATTTGGGTTGGCAGAAATGCTGTACACATTGGTGCAGCTCAATTTCCCAACATGTTTCAGTAATGAAGACTCTCTTGCTTTGCTTTTAGGAAGCATAAAAAAGATGGAAGCATCTTGTATTTACATTTTTGAAATTAAACCTTTGCTTTTTTCATTAAAAATATTTCTCTGAAATTTGACTTCAGTTTCGTATTGCAAATACGTTAATGATAACTTCAGTTCTGAAGTTGATGCTGTTAAAAAAACACCAAAAGTCCTGAAAGGCCAGGTATTTGGGCAATTCTGTGTGAAAATTACTCAAAGGCAGGAATGCCAAAACAAAGTTTGCAAGAGCAACCTCCCCTTTTCCTCTCTCTGCCACTACTGATCTGTGGTTGTTACCCTGTATGGACTGCATAATGGCCTATCATGTGTAGATTTCCTCCTCCCCCGCCCCGGTTTTCTTATATGCACAGGCTGAGGGGATTGAGCAGCAGTAAAATAACCTGAGCAACATACTCTGTACTTGTAGTAGATCAGGTAGAGGCTTTCTTAAAAGCTTGCCCCAGTGTAGGTAGGCAACGTGATTTTGCAGCTATATCCAGGTGGGTGGAGTTGTGGGGCTATCCCAGGCAGGATGAATGGTCTGAATTTGCATTGAAATCAGATTTACTGTTTGATCCCCTGAATTGCCCTGAATTGCTGTATGGTTATTAAGCTGCTGCACAGGGAAGGGAGCTTGTCACATGAGAAATTTGGGTTTAGTCCGCAGTAATTTCAGAGGCATTTATCCTTCTGAACTGAACAGTTTGGTCTCTTGGCATGGTGATAGTCAGCATGCATTAGACCTGCACTTTTCTTCTTGCAAGCGTGGAAGGGGAAAGGCCCTGCTGTGAGCGAAAGCAGCTTGTGAGCCTTTCCGCACGCCTCTGCTGCTGTAGCAGGAGGGGGAGCGGGTGGAGCTGGTGGGCTGCAGCGGCTTTTTCCAGCTTCGAGCGTGCCCGGGATCGTGCGCTCGGAGCGCGGGGCTCTGCCTACCTGCCCTCCGCATGCTTGGCAAGCCGCGGCTTGCAAGGGACTGCGGGTTCTGTGCGCCAGCTGCATTGCTTGCTCCATGCTCCCTCTCCTGCTTTGGAGGGGAACTGGGTGGGTTGTGGCCAGCCACCCGTTTCATTTGCCTTTCTCAGTGGGTGCTGCTCTTTCACCCCCGCTGCATGGAGTTTCGGAAAGGAGTTTTCCTCTCCTGCTCAGAGGCAGTGGGTGCTTTGCTGAGCTGCGCTGGCTGCTCAGAGGTGCCTGAGCAGATGCTTTGCAAGGTGTGCGTGGTGTTCATTAGACCTGTTTAGCAGGAAGCTTATGTCTCGAGAAAGGGCTGACTGGCCTGCCTGGTGTGGGACAGGAGAGCAGGCTCAACCCTTGCATGGGAGCCAAAAAAAAGCTGTAGGTTTGGTTTCTGGGCATCCTGTATTGTTGAGTGATCCTGGTCAGGTCACTCTGCTTCCTTGGTGGCCTGCCTGTGTGGTGGCAGTGTCTGTATCTGCAGATCTTACGGCTCTGATTAAAGCAGCTCGGGTTATTGCAGAGAAGGGAGCATGACTGTTGTCCTGTGCTTGTGGCCTTGTGTTGTGCGGCAAGGGTCTGGCTGGGTGACACGAGTCATGCACCTTTACTGGCAGGGACTGGGTGGAATATTGGGCAAGAGAGATATTGGAGTTAGCTTTGAGTTTTCTTCTGGGGATCAAGGCTAGTGATCACAGAAGTGTTTGAAACCTTTCCCCACTTTCACATTTCCATTCTCAAGGTAGATGCATCCTCAGGATTTGGGTATTTGCAGGCATTGCTCACAAAGGGTGCAAGGGCTGTGCATTGCCACACCATCTCCTACCTGCGGCACAGAGCTGCCTCCAGCAGGAGGAGATCGGATGCGTGGAAGGGCGCTGGGATTATGTGACCTGTGTCTGAAGGTTTCATTAAATCAGGTGGAATTTGTCTTGCGTGTGTGTGCTGTTTCCCATTCTTCTGCAAATAGGGGACTTGCTTGCTCCAGGAGCTGGAAACGTGGAATATGTGTGCTCCTCTGTTCCCATCTTTTTTTCTACTCTTTTGTATTGAAGGTGAGAGGGCTTGTGACATTTCTCCCCTCCCTGTGCTCACCTGCACCTTTTGCTTTTCTCTTGTCCAATGCCTTAATTACAGCTCATGAAACAGTGTGCCAGTAAATCTTCTGTCACAGGCCAGCCCTGGGATGGCGATCACGCCATTCCTGCTCCTTCCTGACCATGAGCACTTTTCCACCATTACTCCTTCAGGCTCTCTCCCTCTCTTGTTAACGTGCTGCTTGTGTAATTGTTGGCTGTTTGTCTGCTAATGATTATAAATTAGCGGCCGAGTGTATAAAAAGTTAATGAAGTTCTGTCGGTGGAACCATTATGCCTTCCCAGGCTGGCACGTACAGGTCGGCCAAGCCGGTAAGAAAAGCCAGACGTGGAGTCCGGCTTTTCAAGGGATCAGGTTTCAGCTCACTCTTTCCTGATGTGTTTTTTCTTGCTAGTTGGAGCTCAAGTTGAGCACTGGGAATGCCAAAAGGTGACAGGTGATATTTTCTCTTCTATGGAGCGCAAAATCATCAAAATGCTTGCATATCCCTCACCATCACTTATTTCCAGCCCTCTTGTTCCCCTGTACCACGAGCACATCCTCTACTTGTCCCCCTTACTGATTCTTTCAGGCCTGGGGTCTGAGGACTTCCTTAATCCTTCAGTTCTGGCCGCTAGCAGCTTTTCTTCTGCCTGTGGGCTTCTTGGGTGGAAACGTGACATCTCGGATGCTTTCAGCTTTGGATGCTTTGCCTCTTGAGCATCTGACTGTGACATGGCAAGAATAGCTTCTTCCATCTCAGTGCTCATGGGCAAGGTGTAGGAAGGGTGTTGGAGGAGACAGCATGATCCTACAGGTATAAATCTATGTGCTGTAAACCTCCAACCCCCTTCTTTTTTTCCTCATCACTCAGAACTTGGCAGGACTTTAACTGAGTGCCCTGGCATTTCTCTGGGTGGAGGCAGGTTTGGCATAGGGCTTGCTAAAATGAGCTGAGTGGCTCAGGGAAAGAAAAACAAAGGAATGGAGGAAAAAAAGAAGGTGTCCTCCTTGTTGTGTGTGTGTGAGATTCTGGAGGTGCCTCTCAAGGCTTAGGCTCTGGCTCTGGCTCCTTCTCTCTGGAAGAGCTGTGGAAACTTGGCAGTGGGGCTGTCTTGTGTCATCCTCATGAAAATTCAGTTGGATTGAGAGCACATAGTCATCTGCTTGGTAGATCTCTGAGAAGCTTGAGGAAAACTTTGACATCCAAACCCTGGAGAGTGGTGGTCAGCCCCGTGATGCTGTATGCTTCATGTCCCCTCCAGCCGCTGAGAAATGGTGGAGACTTTAAATGGGCAGTGGCTGCCATGGAGCATGAATGGGTGGAAAAGATGGATCATATGGAGCTCCTGAGAGACAGGACAAGGTCTGCAGTTTCAGAGAGACTGTGAGACCCTGCATCTGATGCCTGGTTTGGGATGACCCACAGCCCAGCCATGCCGTGCGGTGCTTCAGTGCCTTGGAGAAAGTGCCATCTTTTCCATCAGATCCAGGTTTTTCCCAGATGGGATTATCTGTGCTCTTGCGGTGCTTTTCCTGAGTTTAAGGGTGTGAACACTGGTCTCCTGGCCTTCTTCCAGGCTGAACAATCACTTTTCCCCTTTGCTGCTGCGTTGTGCTCAGCAGGGCTTCTTCCTGGGGCTCGTGCTTTCCCTCCTCCTCCGAAGAAGAAGGTGCTTGCAAGGGTGCTGGGAGGATGGCAGGAGGAGCGTGATCCTTGCTGAATCTCAGGAGGTGTTTCAGGGTGGGCTGGAGCCGCCAGCCTAGCTGCCTGTTTGGACAGCCAGCACAGAGAGGAGGCAGACTGCTTGAAGTCAGCAGGAGCCTTCCCTTTGATTTGGCCAAGGCTTGGATATGCCCCTGGATTTTGGGAAAGGCTCAATGAATCTGCATCCAGCTGCTGGTGTAGGGATTAACGCCGGGAGGCGTGGGTGAAAGCTGGAGCTGTGAGCATTGCGGCGGGGGCCTGGTGGCCTTGGGCACGTGGTGGGGATTATAGGCAGACGTCCTCCCTGCCTCCTGCAGCCTCAGTGTTGGATGTGCCTTTGGGACTGGGATGGGGTGTTTTGGGTGATTGGGCATCCCTCCATAAGTAGATGACCCCCCCAACACTGGTGAAGGAGGATCTCTGATTTTGGGTGCAAACAACTTGCTGGCAGCCCCGTAAAGGAGATGACAGACGAGAGCCACTACTTGGTGCCAGAGACCTGCCCTGTAAGAACTGATGCTGGCGAGGAGGAGAGGGCCCCCAGCCCCTGCTCCGGAGGCTAATGCCTGCCCCTGCCTCAGGCTGGCTTTTGGGGGTGCAGGCATTCCAGGAATTTGTAAGGAATTAGGGGGCGGGTGGGGAAGAGCGGGAAGACTCCTGCAACACGAACCATCTGGCCTCCTCGGCCTCTCCACATGGCAGTGTCTGGGATAAAGGAACTGATCGAAAACAGACATTGTTTGAGACAATAAAACCGTATTACACGTTAATGAGAAAATACATTTGAGAGCCGAGGGCCTGGGGCAAGCTGGGTGTTCTCCCTCTCCCCTTGACCTGCGCATGGCCTGGTGCTGTGCTGCCTGTGGGCAGCGGCAGCTACTTTCCCTTTTGCCGTGGTTTGCCAATGAGCATGGTTTAAGCAAGACATGCTTTGCTGGGGTGCCTGCCCCTGTTTCCCCAACCTGTGACGAAGGAAAGCATGATCCCAGGAGGGAGGCAGAAAAACCCCACAACCCTGCCCTGCACTATGCATGGTCACGGGCTCATTCCATTTGCACCCCCCTGTATTCCCACTTGCATGCTCAGCCTGGAAGCCTGTGGGGCCTCAGGCTTGTGCAGCTCATTTCTCCCAGTAAATAAAGCAGGTTAGGGCCTGTTCCCTGGCTACGGATGCAAGTGGCGCAGCCTGTCTCCCATCTGCCTGACACATTGCTCCCTGAGCAGCCACAGGAGAGCCCCGCAACCTGTGCCTGGCCCCGCTGAACTCCCAGCCTTGTGGACCCTAACGCAGTGTGTTGCTGATGCTGGTTATCAGATCCTGTGGGCCGTGATTTCCTTCCCTCTCCTTGTCGGCTCATGCCTGTCCCCGTGGGGTGGGCAGGTGCTCTCTGTGTCTGCTCTGTCAGGGCACAAGGTGTCTCTCAGGTGGCCATGGCACAGGCCCTGCTGGCACCTCTCCTTTCTGTTTGAGTCCTGGCCTTTCACTAGTTCTTCTTCCGGGAGCTGGGTGTGGATATCTGTGTATCCTCTGTTCTGTGTCCCCTCCTGCAAGGGATTGGATGCCCTTGGGAAGAAAGCCAGAAAGGATCTTCACCTGGAGGATACTATTGACTCATCCAGGCTTAATGTCAGGCTTTAGTGATCCTGTGGCTGGGCTTTCAGTCTTCTGGCACCCTGGTTGGTCTTTTTCAAGAGGCTGACCTTTGCCAAGGCATCTGGGGGAAAAGGGAGCTATGGATCCTAGCAAAGATGTAAGTTTTTAGGTAAGGGAGAAGCAGGAGTTTTGAAAGTGGAGATGGGGAAGCAAAGGGGCTATGGGGGGGGACATGTCTGGAGTCTGTACCTCCCAGCTTAACATTTTTGGAGATCTTTCTTCACCTCAGGCAGGAGCAGGGAGCTGACGGTCCATGACAAAGGCCCCTTTTCTTCTCCAGGCTGTTGTTTTCATAGTGTTGGGTTACATCCCCCTCACTTTGGGGGTGGGTGGGAAGGGGGCATTGATAGAACCTGACCCAGCCTGCATGATGTAATGTTATTTTTTTTCTGTACTGAAATGAGGCAATTTTTCACTCGAGGTCAGGAGAATTTATGTCGAGCCCTGCTGGAGGGAAGGGAGGGAAGAAGGGAGGGATCCTGGGCTAGGGGTACGGGATGGGGTCCCTTCCCCTACATACCCCGGCACCCTCTCCAGCCCTGCCAAACCCTGCTGCCTGCAGAGAGGCACATCAAGCACATCACCCCTGGACCTTTCCCTGCTCCCCGTAACTCTTGCCTCGTGTTCAAACTGAAATATTTTAATTAAAATGGATTCTGTTGGGAGCGTGGAGAGCCTGCAGAGCCTGCTTTCGGTGCTTGGGCCCTCAACATCTGTTTCCTATTGAAAGCTCTTTGGAAAGGAGAGCTGGCCCCTCCTCCCATCCTCAGTTTCAGTCCCTTTGGAAACCAGTGCACAGTCCAGCTTTCCAGGGGTTTGTCCCCCTTTCAGCCTCCCTCCAGCCCAGCCAAAGTTTTGCTCAAATAAAAATAAACAAATGAAGTTGATTGCAGGCAGCAGGGAGGCTTGCATCTCACTGCATGTGTGAGGCTCTATCGATGTGATTGCCCCGCAGCGTGGCTGGGGGGTGAGGATGGGCTCTCCACATCTGCCCAGCAAGGAGGGCAAAAAATCAGTAGGTTTGCTGCTGGGGAAGCAGCAAACTGGTGGTGGTGATGTAAGTGGGAAAAGCTGTTTGTGCCCTACAAAGATCTGTTCCTCTGTCTGGGAGCAAGTAATGGCACTGGTGGGAGCCCTTCTTGTTGGTACTGTGATTGCCCTGAGTCATAGGGCATTTTCGCCATTGGCATGGGCTCTGCTTTCTGTTATGCTCTTTCCAGCCAAGATGGTCCAAGGTGAGGGGAGCTCTGGGTTGCCTTGGGCAGCTGCAATCTGAGTGTGAGGATGTTTGGAAAAACTATCCCACATGGACGGGATGGTTGGTTGTGGACCCTGTTGGGATGAGGTCTCGTGTTCCATAGGAGCATCGCTGTGGTCTTCCAGCAATGTGTCAGTGTCTTAAAATTGTTGTTCTGGGAGAGGCAGGTCCCACGGAGAAACGTGGCTGTGTTTGTTGTGAGAAAGCTAGGGCATATAGAGGAGGAAGTGCTGGACCTGCACAGGGAAGGAATGTGATGTGGTATCAGTGACTGTCCGAACCATGTGTGGCTTGGAAAAGCCAGAGCATGGCCCACCTTGTACTGGACTGCCCACGGAAGGCTAAGGCATATTCATATGGCTGTGGGAGTCAGTGTTTTGCTCAACAATGTGGTGAGATCTGGTGGACTTGTGCAGCACAAGAAGGAAGAAGACCACAGCACCAACAGAAATGTTAATAGGTCTGTAACCCCTCCTGGCTGGTTATACAGTAGATGCGCTGGATATAGGCAGACTGCAGTGGCAAGCACTCTCCAGGTGATCAAAAGTGAAACGGCTCTAGGATTTGAATGGATTTGTTGCTGTTGAGGTTGGTTGTTTTAGTTAATTAAATCTGTCTTGTTCGCTGTCTGGATTCTCTTCCTCTTCTCTCTGACCCCACTTCAATCTCCCAAGCAAATACACCCGTGACTTGGACCTGTGAGAGCTGTCAAGGCCCTGTCTGGAGGAGTTGCACCCTTCATGAGATAGGGCCTTCTCCCCATCCCGGGCTGGGTGGAAGTTGATGGAGTTCAGCTGAGGGACAGGAGATGGCTGGGTCAGAGAAAGGAGGTCAGAGGACTGCATTTTCGGGAAGGTTACTGTGCTGCCGGCGTTTGCTGTGAAAAAACGGAGGTTGCAGCCATGTCCAGATGTGGAGAGGTCAACCCAGTGCCCTCCTGCATGGGGAGGGGAGAGGAGAAGATCTTCTCTGTCCATTTTACTTGAGCACTGCTGCCATTTGGGAGTGTGGGAGGGAGTGGGAAGATGAGTATGGAGAGGGGGTAAAGATGGTTGGAAAACTACAGGGAAAAGTATAAACCTGTAGCTGGTGAGAGCTGATTCTCACTGCATTAGAGGGTTAAAAGAAGGTTGTTTCTCTTCCCTTTCCTGGAAATTTTTCCCGATTCCTTCCAAATTGAAAAGCTTTATCAAGTTCTAGTGGCTTTTCTTTTTTGTGATTGTTGCCTTTGGCTTGAAAGGCAGGAAGCAAACAAAAGTGGTATGTGCTGTGCTAACCCTCTCTCCCCAAAACAGTGATTGCTTTCCAGTATTCATATTTCAATGCAATGTTATGGTTTGGGGTGGCAGGAAAGGGAGTTTGCTTGGGTGTGAAAGAATACACTTGCTTACTTAGGGAGACCTCCTGGTCCTGCTCTGGGGTGTTGCTGACCTCCTTGCAAGGTGCCTGGGTGGGCATAGCACCTGGTTGTGTGGTGACTTAAGAAGGGAGATTTGGGTGAAATACGTGATGAGCAGGTCTTGGTTTCCTGGTCCGCCTCCACATCCCAGCACAGGTTATGCGCCTGTAACACTGTCCTGATGGCAAAGGTGAGGCATGGACACCCTGTGACTTTCCCAGAGCCATTCCCACGTAGGGGTAGTGAGGACTTAAGCTCTTTCCCCAGGATTCTTGTTCCTGTAGGCTACCAACAAATCCTGCACTCTCCTGCCCTGTATTTCATCTTCCTGGTGATAGTTTCCTGGCTGTGATGTTCCTCTTGTATCGGGACCAGCTGCTGCATGAAGGCACGTGCATGTGCACGACACAGAGATTGTGTGTATGAATGAGCAAAAACTTGGAAAGAGCCTTAACACTGCCTTTATGTCATGAAAGAGGAATTTTTTGATGAAGAGTCACAAAATCATCTATCTTTCCCCTGTTACTTTGGCAGTGGTGTAACCCATGAGGATGCGTCCTACCTGTTTCTTAGGGATGCGGGGGGATCCCTTAAGATGCATGTGTAAAAGCCCCTGGGCCGCCTTCACCAAGCTTGTTTTATGTCTTTGTTCTAATAAAAAGTTGTACGCTGCTCCATATTTTTTGCTGCGGTGGTGGTGGTGTTTGCTCTCAGCAGCTGAAGAAAAGCTCTTGGTTGTTTCCTCCCCCCCCCCCCAACCTTTACATTAACATCTGGACAAAGATTAATGTATATGTGGGCTGTTTTCACTTGCTGTGACACCCTCACAGCTTTAATGAAAAGATCATTTCTAACTTGGAGGAGCGGTGGCCCGGCTTGCAGTGGAGTTCGCTCTCCACCTCTCCCCAGACAGCAAGCAGTGTGTTGGGAACAAACTCTGCAAACTTGGCACAGGCAGGAGGAGCGTAAGTGAAAGCTAATTGGAAGCAGCCCTGACTTGCACTCTGCTGGAGCTATTTACAATATCTTTCATGCGGTGACTTATTGAGTTATTTGCTTAAAGGAAAAAAATAAAAGAAGTCCCTGCTTATTTATAGCAATGATGGTAACCACTGATACATGAGCTGGCTTGGACATGGAAGCATCTGTCCCGGTCAAACCTTTGGCTATTAATTCACATCCTTCGCCCCCTAGCCCTGGATGCATTGAAGCACATACGTAAATACTGGTGTCTGGAGGTCGCATTTAGGTACCAGTGACCTTTCAGATCTTTCTCTTATGATCCTGACCATGTCATTGCACCATCCCAGCTTCTGTCTCTGACGCCCTTGATCTCCTGCTGTGTAATGCCTGGTGGGTGGTGGTTTTTCATTGTCGGTTTAACTGGGGTGGTTGCTTAATGTTGCATAGTCTGAGCTGGCTGGGTGAGGGTGGTGCCTAGCATTGTATCGGACCAGTTTTATCTTGAGGCCGGGGAGAGGGAGCACTCAGTGTTGGTTTCGGTGGAGGGAGGAACATGTGGGTTTTGGGTGCAGGATGTCCTTGTGTGTAGAAGGGCTGGCCCAAGTAGGTGTGAGGGGTGTCGCAGGGTCAACCAGACAGGAAGGATTCAAATGGGGACACTTATCTATTTTACGGGGCTTGGGGCTGAAGTCTTGCATAGACTGTGGTCATCACTACCATTTTATTCAGACCCTGATAGTGGTATGTTCAGGTCTGTGATCCTAACTCATCCCTGACCTGCACTGGACCCAGATCATGGGAATGTTATTTTAGTCTGGGGAAGATGGCATGGTGTATGTGCAGTATCTGCCTGCCTGGAGATGCTTGTTCCACCTTCCCCATCCCCCTGGTTTCCCAGCTATTGGCTTCTGCCCCTGCCTCTTGCTGATCTTGTTGGGTTTTGTTTTTTCTTTTTTAGTCCTGGCACTGATGCTTTTGATGTTCCCAGCTCCTATCTCTGCACGGCTCCTGCAGTACCAGCCCCGTGCCTTTCATTACCGCATTAACAAACTCGAGTCGTGCCTAACGAGGACGCCTCATACGTTATGCTAATGATCAAGAGACATGTTAATGATATTTTAGAAGCCTAATTAGTGGAATATATAACTATATGCAATTTGGTAATGGACTGTGACAAGAAGTTGTTAAAAGGGGGCTTGACAAATCCAGTTGCATGTGGCCTCAGACAAACAGTTGCTGAGAATAGATGAAGAGAAGCGGGGTCTGTGCGTGCATGTGCTTGCGTCTCGCCTCCCTGTGCTAAGGGGTGTGTTTTTTGGCGCCTGCACTCATCAGCTTGACTGACACAAGCTGGGTTTTGGCTCTAAATTTTCTTTTCTGCTTCTTGAGCTGATGTGACCAAAGCTTCAATTTATGGGCACAGTAATTTTCTCTCCCCATCTGTCGATATCTGCATGCACACGTATAAAATACAGTCAGTTTGTCTGTGTGGGGAAGCTGCGCTGTGTATGGCCAGAGCTGTGGTGGACCTGCTGTTCTCTTCTGCTTGGGAGGAGGCAGAGGAGTTGTCAGAACAGCACCAGGTCTCTTTGTGTGCTGTGTTCTCTGAACATCTCGCTTAATGGCAGCTCTTCCCAAGATAGATACACAGCCATGCTTGAGCATACATGACTTCTGGTTCATGGGAGAGGACCAGAAGTCATGTAGGACTTCTGTCAAGGACATCCTGAAAGCACCACCTTAGAGTTGGACATTAGCAGGACGTGGGCTCTTGGTACCTGTTTCTCTTCCCTGAACAAGGGAGAGAGCAGTCTGGCTGTAGATACCTCCCCATGGACAATTGCCGATACTTCCCAGGTTTTTTCTGGTTGACGTGCCTTGTGCAAGGCTTAAAATCTGGTTGTCTGGTTCGAGCCCATGCCTGAGTGTTCAGAAATCTGACCTCTTGTCTTGGCTGTACCAAGGGTAGTTTGACCCTTAAAAATACAAGCTGAATATGGGTTTGGAGAAGTGCCAGCTGCAGGGTGTGATTTGGTGGCCAGCATCTCTGATGGCTGGACTCCATGGCCCTTCCAGTGGTGATATTAAAAACACTTTTGTCTCATGCTTTCCCTGTCATGGATGGGAACAGAGATGACCTGCTAACAGCAGCAAGGTTCTTACCAATCCCGTTTCAGACTCCCTGAGGTTATAGATTGTTTCTTTGTGTGTCTGACATCTCTTCGGCTTACTAAAAGAGGAACCTTCTTCTGTCATCCCATGGGAGAGGAGAAACCTGGTTTCTCTACCAGGATCTGCTCCATCACTGCTGCATGACCTGGGGCAACTTGTGTTACTTGTGTGCTGGAACCTCTCGTGAGGATAAGGTGACTGTCCTCTGCCAGCAACTGAAAATAAGTTGAAGAGTGGGGGCAAAGGGTTAACAGTATTAATTCCCATTGCTTATGAAGCAGTGCCAATTATTAATCTTATTTCTTGATATCAAGCCTAATTTTTGCCCACCCTTAATGGCTTTCCAGTTTTCTCATCTGTGTCCTGAGAGTTGCACCATTCATTACTTTGTGCCTCATACATAAGATATGACTTATGTACCTGCCCTAAAATCAAGACTTTAATAAGATGAAATTCCCATATAAACTCTCATTTTCTTATTATGTGAATATATGCACAATACCTCTCTCTGGGAAGGAGGCACTGAACTGAAGGGACAGGAGAAGATGTATGTGATCTTCCAAAGGGTTTTTAAGTGGAGGGCTGGGTGAGAGGAGTGGGGTCAGATGGTCTTGCTCAGTGTGGAGATGTGCTCCTGTTCCAGGTGTCCATCTGGGCAGTGTGGGCATTGGTGGTCCAGGGACCCTACCTGTCTGGCTGGGAGCAGCAATGGATCTGTAATGGGGAGCTGACCCCAAGGGAGCTTGCTGCCAGTGGGGCTGCCTGAAATGTTTGAATTGGAAATTTGCAACTGCCTTGAAGCTTGGAGAACTTTCATCCTGTTGATTATTCTCCTCCCTTTAAATATTTTTTTAAGATGTTAAATTTCTTTTACTTATTTGTTTTTTTCCCCTCTGCTAATAAGTAAATTATAATGAGGCTCCCAGTGGGATTTAAAAATATAAAAAAGCACATTAAAAAAAAACCCTGCAGAAATTATTCTCCCCCTTTTTTTTTCCTTTCCAGTGCAATCCATTCTGCATAATAGCTCTTTGTCTCGCTGGCAGATAGGCACGGGGGAGGCCAGGAATCGGCAGCGAGTCAGTGGTGGCTTACGAGTAGTTTCATGCAGTCCTTGGCCAAGTGGCACAAAGTTCCCCTTGGGGGTGATTGCAAACTGTGCACCCCCAAGTGCTGGGCAGCTTGTGGGATTTGTGCCTGGGTACCACCCTACCTAGTTTGTGTTGGGGCTTGATGAGATCACCTCACCCAGCATGCCTGCCATGAGACAGGTATAATAAAGCAGGAGAATCTTTACACTCTGCGATTTCATTCCACGGATCAAAGATCAAAGCAGAGGAATACACAGTGACCATAAAATTAACTGCTTTTTCAATTTTGCAATGCTTTTGGTGATAAAGAATCATATAAATTTAATATTAATTAAACACTTAGCTTTTAACCTCCTCCTGCATCTACTTTTGGCTCCTTGTTGGGGAAGAATTAATTGGGCATCTTAAATCTTGCGTTACTAAATGCTTTGACAGGGGGTTTCAAAAGCACTTAGAACTCCAGCAAAATGTATTTGCACCATTCGTCCTTCCACTCACCTAATTGAAAATCTTAGAGAGAAAAGGGAGGGGGCAGGGAAGAGGAAAGAAAAAAAGTACTGTTTTATGGGTTTGTTTCTTAGAAGAAAAAAAAGGGGGGAAGGAGAAAGGCATAACTTATAGCTGCTCTTATGGTCTCGGCTTTAATTCAATCCCCGTCACACTTAACACCTTGCAAAATGGAAGCGATTGATCTTCTATTACAGATGGCCTATCGATCGGGAGCCAGGGTGCTGGCGGCGCACTGCTGCTCGCTCCCGTGGTCTTGCGCGCTTCCCTCCGTCTCCCAATTATCTTCCGAAAAAAACTGTCCGTGTTGTGCATTGGTCATGTGTGGAAGATATAAACATCAGTGCACGTCTCTCCCTGCCTACCAGTATGGTAATGTACATTATTAGCTTCCTGACCATTGAAACGCAGCTGCCTTTGGGGTAGCGCCCAGCAAGCAGCTTTTTAGTGGCAAACAGCAACACTTCATGAATGTATGAGGAAGGAATTGCAAAAGACTACCCTCACAATCCAAACCGGAAAGATTCAGTGGGAAGAAAGCTCTTGGAAATCAGTAATGTTGCAAAAGACCTAAGGAGCACAGCGGAGAGTAAATTAGATGTGTTATTTGCAGTGTGGTTTGGCAAAAAGCATAGCAGTGGGCTTTCTGGGCTGCAGAGGCCACACTTGATGGAGCAGGAGAGATCTTAGTTCCTTTTCCTGACTGGGTATAGCATGTGTCTCCAGACATCTTATTAATGCAATGGGCCTGGTGAAATAAAGGGAGTTTCAGGAACTCCAGATGTATGGAATTGGAGCTAGGAAGTTAGGGAGTGAAATTCTCCCTTCTTGGTGGAGCCTTACTAATTTCCATGGCAGACCAGGAGACCTACCAGCAGCCACTCTCCAATGGGATGTTAGATGCTAGGACATGATAGGGGACACCTGATTCAGGAGAAACTTAAGAAATTAATGAGCTACTCCCAGGATGCTGGCTAGAAGCTTGTTAGATGAATGCATTTTACCTATTCGTACTGTTTCTTTGCACAGCACTGGAGTTTTGTGAGGTCTTTTGTAAATGCAAGAGTAATAGCAGCGGAAGACCTTTTCCAGGCATCTGTCTTGTGGCCTTGGCTGCAAGCTATGGAGAGCAGGTATGAGTGTGCATTAATGTTGCTGCATAAGCATGATGTGAGTAGCTTGATGGTGAGCCCAGCAAGTTAGAGGCACCCCTAAACCAGGCATGTGGGTGGACATGGTCCAGGGCTGAACTCTGGATTGGGACTTTTGAGCAGTATGGAATTAATGATTAATGGTTTGATTGGCCTTCTGTTTGGGATTGTTGATCTGAGTTTGAATTCAGACCTTCCTCTTGATTTTGGGGGTGGTTAAAGATCTCTTCCGACCCCCTGAAGCTCTTTCTTGCTATGTTCAGGGAGCAAGCATTGCTGCTTTGCTTCTCCCTGGATGAACTGATGAGGGGTGTTCATGTCAGATGGTGAGGATCTACCGAATGGGTCACATAGAGCAGTTCCTGGACGAGGAACTGGGCGGTTAAATTCAGGATGAACAAGGGATGAATTGAAAAGTGAGGCCAGAAACAGTGTCTGAATAGCATTGCTGGGGATTATACTGCAGGGGGGCAAAAGCTGTAAGGGGCTGGAGTTATTTTGCAGCTTTCTGTGTGGTTGGCGCTGTTTTACATATCTCCCCTTCTAGTTCGAGCTCTCAATTCTTTGCAGGATTCATTTTAAACTGGGGAAATTGGGGGAAGCAGAATAACCTAGTGCAGATCACCATGGACAAATTCCAGGATGCTGTTCTGTTGTTTCTTTTTTCTTTTCTCTTTTTTGTTTTGTTTTTTTTGTTTTTGTTTGGGGTTTGTTTTCTTTTTTACGTTAGTTTGTGGGTTTCCCTGTCCCATTCTTGGCTAGTTGACCACTTAGATTTTTAGGAGAGGATCTCATGCTTGATGCTGTCCCTAGCGAGGATGCTGAGAACCATGTGGTCCAGCAGACCAATTTAAAGACTAATCATGTAAAGGACCAATGTGACATGGTGCCTGAAGTGGGCACCTGCTGGAAGCACACAGCCTCTACAATCGGCAGCATTCAGGTATCAAGGCAGAGCCAGTAGGATCTTTTCTGTACCATTTTAGGCTGCTGGAAAAGCACCTAAGTCATGGTCCTTTATGGGCAAGCAGTGCCTTGTTTTTTCTCTGCTGGGCCGTACACCTTGGAAAGTAGGGACTGCACCTCTTCCCGTGCTGACTGTGGCTCCCTCAATTCAGCCCTGGGAAAATGAGCTGTGATGTGTGTGTGCACTTTGCCTGCTGGGGTCTTGCTCTTTCCTTGTGAGTGAAGGGGCAGACACTTGGACTCAGTGTTTTGATGCATTGATTTATTCTAAAATCTCTTGGGTTAGATGGAAGACATTAGTGAAGGACTGGGTAGTGTTGATGCTGCAATGACCCCATGTGGGCTCTCACAAACGGTGTTTGAGAGGGATGAGGAATGTTCCCACCTTCAGGTGTGTAGATAAATCCCAGGCTCTGCATATTTTGAATGTGGGACTTAGTCCTTACTTGTAGACTGACTGTTGGTGTGTTTAATAAACATGTTGCAAGTCAGGATATGTTTTCAAATGGGATTAGATGAGGAATGTGCCAATATCCAAAGGCACCTCTGAAGTTTGGTGATCCCATGTCACCACGGGCTCATGCTCGCTTCTGTTTTCCCCCTAAAAACTACCGGTGCTGGGCTAAGAGGCTGACAGTCACTTAAATAAAAGGCTTGGGTTACCCCCAGCTCTCTGTATGCAGCTGTAGAAATGCTTTGATACGGCTTATCCTCCAGGATCCATAAGAATAGTCATTGAGAAACAGCATTACACCAGTGAGGGTTTTGTAAGTAGTCCTTTGTGCTTCTAAGTAGTGTAAGATAACAGTAAGGGGAGGACGTGGTGCTGCTCGCCTGCCATCCCCAGCAGCAGCAATAATGAGCAGAGGAAAGTGCTGCAAGGCTGTGCTCTGCTTCCTTCTCCCTGATGGCTCCAATTTTAAAGGCTTCAATTTCTTTAGTATTGCCAGCAGCAGAGGAAGGTCTCCTGGGTGAGAAGGTGCCCTCGAGGCATGGGTGGAGACCCTGCTGTATGCTACTGTGGTATAGAGAGCATAGAGGGACCTGACACAATGGCATAGCTTGTGCCAGGGCTTCCCATGCTTGGAGGTACAATGCTGTGAAGGAGGTGGGGGGTTTGTTAAGATCTCTAAAGATACTGGGAGGGATCAGCAGTGGGCTTAAACCGGGGTATTCCTGCTGGTGATGAAAGAGCTTTATCCATTTATACCAGCTGGGACTTGCCCTGTTTTCATGCTGCATGCCTGCAGCTGTGTGTGGGGCAGCAAGTGTGGAACTGATGGGTTTGGTTTGTGTTTAAACCCATTTGGTAATGTTCCTGGATTGCACAAGTGTTACTTTTGGGAGAAGCTGAGAAGCCTCATTCCTAGCCAGGTTTGAAAAGCAGACTTGGGGTCTCAAACAGCTGAAATGCTTTTAAAAATACTGATTCTTCTTCAGGACCTTAATTTTCAGAGATGTGCAGAGTGTGTGCCTGCAGTGTGCCTTTGTGCACATTCAGCTTGTGTTGATTGTAACTCAAGCCTCATCAAAATGATTTAAAGCTTTAATGAAACTTAGACAAATTCAGATATTGGTAATAAGAGGAAATGTTTCAACTTTGGTTGGTGTCTGAAACAAAGCAGCTTTGGGTGGTGGAGCTGGGGAAGGATTGCAGTGGTGCCAAAGAGGCTGCAAGCAGCACAGGCAGTGGGATGTTTAGGGCATATTTGCAGATGTGAGAGGTATTACAGTAAAATTTAAAAAAACACCAAAAAACAACAGCTTGAAACCTCCTGAATTCAGTGGGAGCAGCCTGTAGACCAAGCCTGGACCTTCTTGGCATG
Source organism: Coracopsis vasa (assembly GCA_026283785.1). NCBI lineage: Eukaryota > Metazoa > Chordata > Aves > Psittaciformes > Psittacidae > Coracopsis > Coracopsis vasa. Next base: position 19,904 of record JANHGB010044080.1, read on the forward strand.
GTGATCCCATGGCATGCAGACTGCCTGGCATGAGTGAATACGGGGCATGGCTTATGCCACCAGCCTTCACCCAGTGAAAGCCTGCCGTCTTGGTAAAGCTCTTCCAGCTCATATCCCTGGACTGTCTTATTTTGGGGTGCTATAATGAATCCTGGATTCACTGGGTTTCTACCTCCTGTGTTCAGGCTCTTAGGGATGTGGCACAACAAGGGCCTGAAGGCAGGCAGTACCGGTCACTTTCCAGCACTGGCAGGAGGAAGAAAGTGTTTGAATTTGGGTCAGTCACTCACCAGTACTCCTCAGGGAAGCTCTGGTTCTTGTTTGTCAGAGAATGGGATCCCCAGTTCTGTTCAGAAAGGCTTGTGAAACGTGCTGGAGCTCTTGTTACCTGCTCCAGCCATGGAAAATTAACTCTGTGCATGCAGTTTGCTCTGGGGAACTTCGCAGTCTTTTGCTCTTAATTCACGGTATTTTCGCTAGCTTCTCCCTCTAGTCCCTTTTCCATAAGAGTAAGTAAAAGGAAAGAAGGCAGGCAGTGGAGAGGAGAACGTGGCTGCAAAAGGTCCGGTCTGCCAGCAAGGGGCATACACCTGCTTGTCAAGCCCTCGGTCCCCCTAAGAGCAGGAATGGAGCATAACCAAACCAGGACTGGCAGCACAGGCAACCCCTGGCCATGCTGCTGCCTGCTGCTGTAGGAGTGCTTTACCCCATCATGAGAGTGTGCACACTCTTCGGCCTGCCAGGGCTATTCAGCCCTTGAAAGGGGAATTGAAATAGGCCTCGTCCCAGCACTGGCAGCACCTCCAGCCCTGCCTGTGAGGAGGTTTGCCTGCACTGGGGCTGCCTGCACCCTACCCCTGCGCCTGCCTCCTTGTCTGTGCCACATCCCTATCCAACTGAGGCCCATTTCTCCTTTGCGCGTACATGTGGGGCATCGCGTTCCCATCATATTCCTGCACCTCTGTAGGCTTCGCAAAGCTCCATGCTACAGCTGGGCACATGGAGAGGGAGGGAGACCCTGCCACGCTGTATGGGCAAAGCCCCATCCCCAGCTCATGGGGACATCAGTGCTGGCCTACCCTGTCTGCTGCCAACCCTCTTCCCGCTCTTGTTCCTGCCATCAGAAGGAGAGGAAAGAAAAGGAGGAACAACCATATGAAAAAAATGTTAATTTATTAATCACGGAATATATAGCAGTTCATCTGAAATGCTGTTGCTATGCCAACACCCTGGGAGTTTATTTTCTTAATCCAGGAGTGAAGCGTTTGGTCCCCCGCTCTCCTGCTGAGCTATTTGAATATGTTGCCGCTGCCGCCATATCTGTTTAAAAGGAAGAAGGAGGGAAAAAGGAAAAAAAATAAAGTAGGCTAAACCACCAAAGCAGTCAGATGCAAAGCAGTAAGAAGCCTTTCTCAGTGCGACTTAGTAAAAATGACACAAATTAATATACTCTACTTAAACCAGACCAAGATTAATGCTTCTCTTTCAGAGCAGCTTAGTCCAACTGTCACTCGACAAGCGTTCGTCGGACAAAATCAACACTAATCAACATTTATTCCTCTCTTGCCCTTGGGTCTGAGGAGCATAGAGCGGGCTGCACCATTCTGCGGCTCGTCTCGCCACGCTTTTCACCCTCCATCCAGCTTCGCCATATATCACCCTTCCTCTCTGTGCTTCTGCTTGTACGGATCCACACGTTCAGCTATCAGGCTACATTAGAGGCATGATAGATTTTCTGTTTTAATTTACATCTATTATATTACAACATAACAGATCTTGATTCAGTGGAGACCAGTCTCTCCTATACCAGGCTCTTTGGGAAGATTTCTGCATTAACTTAGTAAGGCTGGTTGGAAGGTGGCTTCGGATAGACTCCTGAGTGCTGAGCGAAGGTGTCCTGGTTCGACTTGCTCAGGGGAAGCCTGTGGTTGTCTTGGCCCGCTTGCTGGCGATCTGGGAGGTGATGGCTCTGGAGGGGATGGGCTGCTGAATGCCATCTGCCACTGTTGCTGTAGGTTGTATACCAGGCTACTTTGTAACTGAACCCTGCATGAGACCTTGCCCTGTGCTGCTGCCCTGTGTCCTGGACCCCATAATGGGGTAGAGGGGAGAAGGATTGAAACCAGCTGTTGATATTGGGAGGACAAGGTCCCAACATACCTGCAGGGCAACTTCCCATCTCTTGTGCAGGGATGCTGAAGCTATGAGTTTCTGACAAGTATAGGTGGCAGGGTTTTGCTAAGATTCAGTTCATTTCTGGTGGCTGGGGTGCTGGTTCCTGCTGTACCTTCACAGCAGGGAAGGGACAGGTATGATCTAAGGTCTGCCTGGCAGGTTTCTCAAGATCTTGGCAGGGTTGTGCTCTGCTGACTTTCCCTTTGAGCATTAGATCTGTCTTGTCTGGATGTCCAGAGGGTCCGTGAGGAACAGAAAAAGGCAGATGAGCAGAAGAAACTGGAGCATGTTGTGTTCGTTTCCTCTTCGATGAGTGGAAAACTGGTGAAGGTCATGATGCTGCTGCACCCAGCTTGGTGTAGTTTAAAGAGCTGCTCTTGTCCTTGCAACCTTGGGTAATTAAAATGGGAGGGAGGGGAATTCCTCCTCCACCTTCCCTTTTTTGCACTTTGCATTTAGTGCTTTTTTCCCTGATTTACCTGGCAGTGCAGTCACTTGGGTTTTGGGTGATATGTATTTGATTTCTTTCCAGTATCACAGATAGTTGTGTAAGCTTGGACGAGACTTTGTCTTATAGTCTCCTAGGTGGGAGTGTACAGGAGTTAAGCTCTTGGGCAGACTAAAATCAAAGTGGTTCTTGCTCTGCTTTGTCCAAACAGGACAGCAGATATGCTTTGCAGACTGAAGGAGTGAATATAAGACTAAAAGCCGGGTGAGAATTAGTAACAAACACAATGTTCACGCAAGGTTTGAACATTTGTTCAATCTCTTCAGGTTGTGTGTGCAAGTATAAATCCATTTTGGGAGGTAGTAGACTCACCTTTGTAATGAGTGTCCAAGAACAGGTTAGAAGAATACCCATCAAGGATACTCTTCTACCAGTGCAGGAGGAGAGGTCAGTCTGTACGTATCTGTCCACCCTTTGCACTGCTGATGTGGGGTGTGAGGGGCCAGCCTGGTGTTGGGTTTTCCCAGTACAAGGTTGGTGCTGATGTGGTTAGCATCCATTCTGCTCCTCACAGATTGTGGCTAAGAGGCCAAGGTTGCCCTATATTTGGATAATGTTAGGGGTAGCCCCATATCTAGTGATTGCTGTCATGGGTTCTTTGACCTTGGGGGTCTAATGCATGATGTCTCCATTGCTATTGCTAAGCTTGTCTTTGTAGCATGCTGGATCAGTGGTCCCAAGGAAAGCTGCAGTCAATCATCGTGTCAAAACACAGCTTGGTGGGAATCCCATGGCCGCCTTCTGCCATAGGTCCTTTTTGTCTGTGTGACTGGATCTAGTTTGGGAAGTTGTAATTTCCCTTTTCTTCCTGGGAACACGCAGGTCTCTGAAAGCTGTGATACAGAGGTTTTCGCTGCCCTTTTCTGCTGTAATGGCTTCCATTGCATTGCATGGAGCTTATTGGCTGGCAAAGTACTGTAGTGCACTTTCCCAAGCCTGGTTGGACTGAAAGCTGGGCTCGAGGAGCTGAGGAGGCGCTCTCTGCCTTTCCCTCTCTCTCTCACTGCTGGTGTGAATGAAGATGTGATTAATGCGGGCACTTTAGCACAAGTGCCATTTTCCAGGCTGTAGCTCTTGGCACGGAGAGTGCTGCCGGACCAGAGCAGAAAACTGCAGGCAGCGTCTGTGTGCCGGCATGCGCTGGGCACTTTACAGCATGCCGGGAGGGAAGTGCCCTGCTTCCCTCCCTGCTCCTCATTGCATAGCAGTAAAGTAAATGACGCTTGGTATAACTTTGCACTTGCAGGACTGCAACTCAATTTAAAAACAACCCCAAACTCCAGGAACAGGAGGGGCTCTGTAGCAGCCACATCTCTGCAAACCCACTTCGTTAATTTTAATGGTGGGAGAAATTCTGCAGCCAAGGAGAGATGCGAGGCAGAGATGCTGAAGTTGGAGTGCCAGCAGCCCTCAGGGATGGGAGGACAGCAGTAAGTCCCAGCCCATGGGAGACCAGCTGGGGACAGACTTTGCTGGGGAGTCCTTGCCCTTCTGATGACTCGTAAATTAGCTGGGCTCCTGCTCCAAACAATGGACTTGCATCTGGGCTCCCACTGTGCCTTTGCTTGTGCAGGGCACCTCGGGGGTGGGTGGGGACCACTCACTTCAATGCTGTTCCAGGCTGCAGGACTTTGCCAGCTCCTCGGGGAGGTTTTTGGAAAGGAGATAACATGCACAGGAATTAATGCTGTTTGTAAAGCACTTGGAAGATGGGAAGAGCTATAGAAGTGCTGTAATTAATAGAGGCTGGCTAATTTAATGCTCTGCCTTGACATCATCTCAGCTGATATATATGTTAGGAAAAGTACCTCCATTAGCACTAGTGAAAATCGTTCCCCCTCCAGTGCTGGGGCTAAAGCAACCAGATTTATTTCTCTTAATTGTCTCCAGGAACTGAAGTCCGCATGTCCCTGAGTCTTAGAAGTGAATGTTCCCAACGAGACAGCAAAGCTTAACAGAGCATTCTTGCTTTTGGCAGATGCCTGACTGCCCTGTGGTTGAGGTGCTGCCACCTCTGAGGCAGAGGACAGCCCGGCTGAGGTCTGGTGGAGAAGTTTGGGGCAAGTGTCATCTGTGAGCTCTTAATGAAAGCTGCATGGGTCTGTAACAAACTGGTGGTTAGTGGGAGGAGGGGGCAAGTTTGCCATGGGGATGGCTCTGTGCTGGGCTGGGCTGGGCTGGCCGTGTGACTGAGCACTTTGTTGGGGTACCCCGGGGAAACTGAAGGAGGGATCTTCTTGGTGATAGCATATGAAGCAGCACCTGAGAGAAGATGTTTCTGCTCTTCCTGGTGGGATACACAAGGAGATTTGGGGGCAATCGGTATGAAATGGGAAAAAAAGAACTGGTCCTGTCTACTGTGCATGGATTGGGATCCTTGCAAAACTGGAAGATTCAGGTGCTGGGCTTTTTTCTACCTGGATGACTCCCGTTAAGCAAGATCTGGGCTGTTGTGAACGTCTGCTGCTGCAGTCCTGTTGCCGAGAGCTGTGCTTTTTAATGACATATTTATACCGCAGAAAGTCTTGCTTTTGTTTTGTTTGAGGATCTAGCGTAAGCTGCATCTGTTCAATCCATGTTCTCATTTACCTGCCTGTGCTGGGGATGGGGTGAAGGAGACCTCTGCCTTTTGTTTTGCTTTTTGCTGCTGTAAACCCTTTCTTTAGTTTTCTGGTAACAAGTTTCTGTAGCTGTGTCTCAAGAGTGCTGGTCAGCACAGCCCTCCTGGCCTCTTCTCCCAGGGTGAGCTGTGACTGGGCTACAAAATCCATATATAGCTCTTGGAGAAATGCTGGCTTGTTTCTGTCCAGCTTTGGATGTGCTTGGCTCACTGGGAAGCTGGGTTATTTCCTGTGCCTGAATATGGTGTTGGGGCCTGCCCAAGTCTGAAGGCATTGGCCTTATATGCATAGGAACAGGCAGTTTCTATATAAATGTTTTTATAAGGGCCATAAACCACGGTGCTTTGGAGTGCAAGCCAACCACTGCACATTGAGCTCAGAGGAAACTTCCCTGTAAGCATTCTCCACCAGGTTTGTTGTGATGGTACCTGCAAACTCTATGGCTGCCTGTACCAGGAAGGGAATGGCAGGACAGGCAGGTGGTGGGGGAGCACGCAAGGCTTTCCCTGTGCCTGCCAGTGACTGGATGCTATTGATGTGGGGAAGCAGCCCTGAGGGAGCTGAAGTGTGAAACCAGCCACTTCTCCCATAAAGTCTGTGGGTGTCTGCGTGTGGACATGTACCCGTGGCCTGCCGAGGGCATTGGGTGCTCCCAGCAGCTGGGGTGACTTTGGAGGCAGCAAATACTGCAGCCGGACTGGGTAAGTGACCTTCTCCTGGGTCACTGCCTGCCAGGATCAGTTGGCTGCTCAGCTGCATATCAGGGATGCTTTTCACTGCTTGTGAAAGAGCAGAGGAGAGATCCCACTGGAGGAGGGGAGGGCTGGCAGGCCTGATCCGCTGTGCTGGCTGTGTCTGGAGCTGTTCAAGAGGAGGTGTGGAAGGAGGGAAGGGAGGCAGCTATGCAGCAATCACAGTGGTCAGTGACGCCTTTAGTAAGCCCGAGCTGGCCCCCCAGGTGTCTGTGCCTCAGTTTCTCCACTGTAAAGCCAATGATCTTGCAAGCCATCTTACCCTTTGCTTTTTTGGGTGCAGAATGCCACTGAGCATTGATTGAAAGGTGACAAAGAGGCCTATGCAACATGTAGGACTGATAGGCTAGCTAGAAAGCTAGAAAGTCACCAAAGCTAACTTCCTCATGATGGGGATGCAAAACCACGGCTGGAACAGGTCTCCCTGCAGGAGGCATTCTGACCCATCTGTGTTTAATGGGGACCACACAATACGGCAGCTGGCCCTGGGCCCAGAGATATTCTTGTAACTTAATAGCGCCCTGCAGAGACAAACAGTGCTATAAAGGGGATACAGATTTTTTAAAAGGTATTTAGGAGCCCAGGGCTACAGAAAAGAGGGGGTCCTGTGGACTGTTTAAAGGCTGCATGCTGCCCACCTTGGTCGTCTGTCCTTATATATTCCCATGCCACCAGGATTATGTTGCTCCAGCGAGTGCCTGGCTTAAGGCCGCAGGGATAACAGGTGCTTTCCTCTGTTGGGGCCTCACCTCAGGCAAGGGTGACAGCCCCAGAACGTCTCTGAAATCTGGGTCAAAGTGAGTTGAGGGCCTGACATCTAGGGTTTCCAGTGGGACCAGCACTCGGAGGCACAAGGGCTTCTTGTCTCATGGTTTTGCCTAAGATGCACTGGGGCTGTGTTGACCCTGCATGAGGTTTTCTCCACCACAAGCATATGATGTCTGATCTTGGAAAAATGGGGTGATTCAATGTGGTTCATCAGGGACGGTGCTCAAGGCCATGCATCTCTTCTTTCTGGTAAAACAAGGCAAGGGGACAAGCCCTCCTCAGCAGAGGGGCTCCGTGGAAGAGGTTTGATGGAGCACCTGAGTGTGCTTGGGATTTGCAGGGGGTACCTGAGTCTGCCTGGTGGCCCAGCACAGCTGCTGTGGGCCATGTCCCATGAGTGTGGAGAGGATGTCTCTCGGGAAGAGCTAGAGGAGATGTGCACAGGCTGCCAGGTGGGGATGTAGGGAGTGCTGGTGCTGGGAGCTGCAGGGATATCCATCAGCCTGCCCAGCTGGCTGCTAGAGAGGTGTCAGAAGGCCACAGCTTTCTGTCGCTGCTGATCTGGGCTGGGGTTGAACTTCTGACCTGGAGATAAAGGCCTTTTCCCTCGAATTGCCCAGGCTTTCTCACTCGTATCCAGCCAGGCTGACAATGGAGAAAGGTCATTAATTGTGATTCTGCCCTTCTGCATCCTGTTCCCCTTGGTACCTTCACCATGAGGCCATCTGGCTCCACCAAAAGCCTACCTACCTTCTGCTTTTCTTCTTCATCCTCTGCTCGCCATGGCTTTAGCTCTCAGCCCACAGAAATGTGCCAACGGATGTGGTGTGCCAAGGTGAAGAGAGAAGTTGAGCTATTGAAGAGCCCTGATGGATGACATAGCTGTCGCTTTCATTGGCCCTCCTTATGTCAGAGGCAACTTCGTGAAATCCATGTGGATTTTGGGTTTTGATGGGTCCCCAGAGCCAACAGAGCTGGATGGGCTTAGGCATGGACATGGGAGAGGTTTCCCCATGCTTCCCTCCCTCCCCACCCCAAAGAAGGGAGAGCTGAATGGGGGAGGGTCCATGCAAAAGCGCGTTATGTCTGCCACTAATTCTGTGATTGGAAACAAAGCAACAAAGGGAGGTGGTGCAGCGTGAGGATGGTTTAACCTTGATAAAACAGTGATTTCAACAAGGATGATGTTCCCCCATCTATCTTCATCCATCAAAGTGCTGCTGAAATATGCTGATGAAGCCTGTGGATAGGAGTACAGTGGAGTTAAATGGGGCGTTGCAAACGCTCTCTTGTACCCCCGTGACAAGGTGGCGTTACTTACTGTCCAAATTTAGTACAGAGAACAGCAGGAACTGCTGCCTTTTGCTCTGTGGGCTGGGGTGGGATGCAGCCAGGGCTGTGTCCTCTCTGCAGAGAGTCAGAGATAGCAGTGGCGTCTCAGCACATCACTTGATTTTCCCTTTTCTTTAGTGCCACTGAGAGTCATGAGTGCAGAAGCAGTAAATGAATTCAACTTCACTATACAAATGCCTTCTCCTCCCTAGCAGAGGGAGAAATTCAGTCATGCAAGATGCCAGGTTTGCAGGTAAGGCGATGGTCCTGTTGACTTGGGTTGAACATCGGCTGGAGGGTCTGGTCTGCAGAGGAGCGGGGGAGTCGGGGAATCCTGGATCTTTGCTCTTTGGCTACCGCACGTTTTGTCTGTGTGTGCTGTGTCAGAGTAGCAGCAATTAAGCTTTATTTATATGGTGTTTCCCAGCTTGCAGGGTGAGAAGTGATGGTACGTGGGTGTGATCTCAAGTTTGGGGATTAGCAGCACGGGCCAAGTGCCACAGTCTTTTTTGGTCAGGTATCTGAAGGCGGTTTACTGGCTGCATGCGAGTGTAAATGTCGATAGGTCAGCAGTAAACCGAGCCCTGTAACCCAAGCTGCTGTTGTACCTGATCCTGCTGGACTGGCAGTGTTCTGCTGGGACTATGGCATTGCGCGTGGCCCCCGAGCTTCCAGGCTGAGTTTCAGTGGTGGTGTCCCTGTGTCTGAGCTGAGCTGTGCTAATGCCAGGGCGAGCTGGGATCTCCTCTCCTTGGAAAGGAGCAAGGTGGAACTGGCAGGGAGAATTGGTCTGTTTCTGCTGAAATAAAAGACTGGATGCTGCTGATGGCATGGGCCCCATCCTGACACTGGGAGGAGCTAGGGGTTCAGAGTCCTTTCTGAGAGCAGGAATAGCTCATCTCCAGCCAACTCTTCTTCTTGCAATTGGGATTTTCTTCCTGGGCTGTCCTTCCAAGGGCTGAGAAGTTGTGAGCTCCAGGCCTCCTTTGAGATTTGTGCTTCCAGCAAGGTAAACATATCTGCGAAGCTTCTGTAGTCAGCAAGGCTCTGACATGGCTCCAGAGCTCTCCTCCATAAACAATCCAGATGTACGGATGTCTTCTTACAGACAAGATGTATGGTGAAGGCTGGATAGCTTGCTCTGGACCTGGAGAGGATAGCTGTTGAAGGATATCCCCATCCACTGCAGCGCAAGGCCAGGATAACATGCTATGAGGAGGACAGAAAGCCTGATTGGAGGCTGCCACCCCCTTTCATTCAGGAACCAGAACACCGTGGTTTCACACCTTCAGAGCTGCTCCTTTTGGTCTTCTGGGCACCATAGTGCCCCTGCTCCATTCCAGCCCTGGACCATTCTTTGGGCTCTCAGTTGTCACTGGAGATTTGCTCAACTACAGTGAGACTATCCTCAGCTTGACTGCTTCCAGTCATGGGCAACAACATAGATAAAGCACGAACTTTCACCCCACAGATCTTCTCTGTCCCACCAGCAAACTGACTGCTTATTGGTAGCTCAGACTTTGTGATGGCCTCTCTCCTCTTCAGATGTTTCATGGGGACACTCCAGGGTTGGAGTGATGGGCTGGTGCAGGGTGTAAGGCTGGTCAGTTTACAGCAAGACCATTTCTTCCCCCTCTCAGCCTCGTGTTCCCATTCTCCCATTGCTGCTTCCACTCCTGATGCATTTGGGAGCATTTGGGGGAAAGAAAAGTTGACAAAAGAAATGAATTATGCATAAGGAATTAATTTACTTGATGAATAGGGACTTACAAACTCAATTGCCATTCGCTTTCAAGGGATGCTTGGGGGAGTGGGAGGGAGGGAATAAAAGCAGAGGATGGAGCAGAGGGTGAACGGCTGAGCCTGGAAGTGTTCCTGGCCTTTGAGTGGACTTGGGAAAAACAGCCTTGGGTCATTTAAACCATATGATGGATCCTATATTCCCATCAATGTGTGGGGTTCTTTGCTGGGGTGAAAATCAGGGTGCTGAAGATGCAGCAAATCTAGCAGTGTGTTTGTCTGAGTGCCATCCTTCGCTCAGGAGGAGAAAAGGACCAGATGAGGGTTTGGCTCTTTTAATAGGTAGGAAAACTGAGGGAGGTGTGCACATGTGACTTGTTCAGGTCAGCTACAGGTTAGGGGTCGATACAAAAGTAGTGCTTGGGGCTCTTGTGCTTCAGAAGTTTGCCTTTTTTCCCCTTGTATGCCCTTCCCCTGCTGCATGCTGCTATGTCCTGGGAGCAGTGCCAACAACTGGGAGCATTAAAAGCACTGGAGTGAAGATGCTGTAAAAGAGCCTTCTGGAAACTTTGCCTAGCCAAAAAACTTGCCCCCAAACCCAAGCAGAAAATTCAGATTCCTGATGGAAAGAGGGCATCTGTCAATCCAAGTGATCTGACCATGTGCACCAACACAGCGCAAGAGCTGTGTGTTGGTGCACGTGGGAAGAAGTCTTATCCCATAGTGGAGGGATGGGACAGGTCTCTTTTGGAGGAGAAAGGGAAAGTCTACTTGTAATGCCAGTTGCTCTAGGATTGAGAAGTATTTTACCTTGCTCCGCATCAGGGTGTTGAAAGAAAGTCTGACCTGGCTGTTGCACTGGTTGATGAATTGTAGTAGTGATGAGCAGAGCAAGGCACAAAGGGGAGCCAGGCTGGGCCCTGAGCTCAGCCCAACATTGGGCACAGTTAATGTTGGGCAGGTCAGTTAAGTGTCCCTGTCTTCCCCAAGGCCTGGTTTCTCAAAACGAGTGTGGTTCTTTGTGATCTGCTGCAAGTAATGCCTGCTTCTCTGATCCTCCTGTCATCTGTGCAACTTGGGGCAGCCCTAAAATAATGAAGACTCTTGTCCTCCTGAACAGTACCTTCAGGAAAGGGGACTAGGAGCTAGGTGAGGAGAGTGCTGGAAGTAGTGTTTGGAGATGGAATAGGGGCTGCACTGTGCCAGGGGCTGCACTGGATGCTGAGTTGGGCAGCAGTTCTGCAACCATCCTCTTGCATTTTGTACACAGTGGAAGGCCTCAGCACTGCTTGATGGTCCTGCAGGCCCAGATCCTGTGAGGGAAGCAGGCTGGCACCATCCTGGCCCAGTGCCTCTCAGTCAGCATCAAAATGGGTGAGCTGATGTAGATGAATAGTTTCCTCCTAGAGCCTGCAGTTTTGCTGCCCTTTGCAACTTGCCTTTTAAATGATTCTGTCTCAGTAAGGCTGACGTACATGAGTACTCATGTACTTGGGATGAAACTTTGCAAGTGAGCAAAGTAAAGCATTGCTGGCGGCCTGGATATTTCGCGAATCAAAGAAGTCAGTGAGTTTTGGCAGTTGTGCCAGAGCCATGGTGCTGAGTTTATATAGCACCACAGCATGCCAGGAGCACCGTCTGTGTCTGCATGCATGCCCCTGTGCTGTGTATCAGCCCTGTGGCACACTGGAACTTGGTCTTCTCCAGCTTGTTCACTGGTGTGATGAGCCTAGGGGATTTGTGCAATACTTGTTTCACCCTGCTCCCTCCTTCCCTGTGCTGTCTGGGGGAGGGAGAGGTGTACCCTAGGCAAAGACAGGATCCCCAAAACCGCCACCCTGGGGGCAGCTGTGTGGAGTTTATGATTGTGCTAGCTGGCTGGAAGGAGGTGGCACAAGTTCCTCCTGAGCTATGGAAGGGACCAAAGGAGTGAGAGTGCCTGGGGAAGGGTGGTTTAATAATGGAAAGGATGGCTTAATTGCTACTTTTCTTTCCATCCTTTTCTTGTCCATCCTTCCCTTTCCCAAGCAGAGGGCAGAGGGGATCTGCGGGCCGGGGCTTTGGAAGCTGTCGCTTTGCATTGCACGGCTTGGGAAGGGTCTCTACCTGCCTTATTTTGTCCCTTTTGCTGTCAGGGCTGACAGTGCTCATGTTTATTTCATCCAGCGTGGCGGCTGTCTCGTTTCCCTATCCTCCGATGTCATTAGCGCGCCGAGAGCGGGCCCTGCAGTGCTCAGCCTAATGAATTCCGCTGTGGCTCTTCTCTCCCCACCTCGTTACCAAAGCTCAAGGTGTCAAATTAAACCTGGCCAGGGAAAGGAGAGAGAGAACAAGGCGCAGAAGGAGGAGGGGAGGACATGTGTTGTAGGGGTTCCTTTGGTTCTAGGGTTTCCCCTTATTTCAGCTATTTTCCTTTTAAGCCATTTCCTTCACAGATGGGGTTTCTCTTTGAGGCTGGATATGTTGTTGCTCTGGAGGTGGTGACTTTGTCCATGGCCCTGGGTCCTCTTCTGTTGGCATGGGAGGAGGGATGTCCTTTGCGGTTGTCCCCACAGCAGAGCACGTGTTGGCATCCTCTGCCACCGCTCAGTTGTGGCCACGTGGGAGACAGCGGTGGGTGTGAAAGTGCCATTTTAAAAGCCAGGTGGCTGTTTCTCAGCTCTCTCCTGGGTTATGCCATCAAGCTGGGATGAATTTTGCAAGTGGTGTTAGATTAAAGCTGCCATTCCCCATCTCTGGGAGCTGGTGAATTTGGAGCAAGCTGCCATCCATCCTGAGAACTGGGGTGCCAAAAGCCGTGTCAGAAGTCCCTGCCATCTCAATGGCCATGCTCTTCTAGAACACATTTTGCTTTTCTTTAGTATTTCTCACCTCCGGTTTGCCCAGCCCCTGGTACAGGAGGCTTGGGGAGTCCCTTCCGGAGCCAGAGAGTCCAGCTCTCAGAGGTGGATGGACTGTGGCAGGACATCCACAGTGACAGCAGCTTGTCCCATCACCCCCTTTGCCCATCTGTCTTGGCTCTTATGGATTTAAAATGGTTTTGTAATATAATTATCTCCTCATGGATGGGCTTTTCATTGCATCGGATGCTTCAGCTGTGCACGTTAATGTGGTATTAGTGCCATGGCAGAGCATGTGTTAAAAGTGAGGAGAGAGGGACAGCCCCTTCCGCTGGTGCTTGTTTCTACTGTCCCCCAAACTGGGTTGATTGGAGGCTGTGCTGAGCCCCTAAGAAGTGCCTAGTATCTGCTGGGGACAGAGGAGCAGAGCAGAATCCAGCGGGAATGGGGATGAACCTTTATAGGATATTGGGAAACCAGGGCCCTTTTGCACCCCAGGTTTGACATCTCAGGGCTGCTTGTGGATGTTGCTGGGAAGATTTGGCTTGGAGAGAATAAGCCTGGGTGACAAAGTGGCCATAGGGTCCCTCCAGTGACCTCCTGTCCTGCAGCCCTTGCTGGACATGAAGCCATAATAGAGCTGTGGCTTGTGGTGACAGCTTTTAACCCTGTGTGGGCAGCCAGGACGCAGATGGGTATGCATGGAGGTGAGGAGCAATTTCATGTGCAATTGGAACTGCAAAGGGAGAGTGGAGAGAGGCACGATTTAATCACCTCAGCTGGCCCTGGGCCATGACCACCAAGGTTCAAACACCTCTTCATTGCAAGAGATGCCAGGGGAGTATTAATTGGCATAATTCGTCAACCATTTGGCACTTTGTGATGTGCTGTCCAGCTAGTGTCCTCATGCTCCAGGTTGGGGGGATTTTGGGGAGCTTTGAGGCTTTTCTGGAAAGTGGGCGAAAACTGCTGAAAGTGGTTGAAAACATGGTGTGCTGGTGGGGGTTGGTAGAGGTGTCTCCAAAACTGCCTGCAGGTGAGGAAGGCAATACTGGTGGGTTTTGTCTGTGGCTCCTGGTGCATGAGCCACTTCCTCAGCAGGGTGGCAGAGGGTGTTTCAAGCCCAACCCAAACATCCTCCCCTTTGCCTTACCCCACTTGCTTCTTGAGAAGGACTTAGGACGAAAGATGCCACGGAGGCATGACAAGCCTCTCCAGAAGCATCTGGAGCTGCCCTGTTTTGCATGGGTCTTGTTGAGTTCCCTGGACCAGTATGGCACTGAAGAGAAGTTATGAAACTTGCTGAAGGTGCAGTCTGCAATAAAGTAGAAATGTTTTCCCTGCACTGTCCTGAAAAACAAGGCAAGAGAAAGAAAAGCAGGCATCACCTCTGATGCACCTCTCTGGTTAAACACTCATCCCACTAGAGGAAGGAATGACTCCCTGTGCAGCACAAAGGGGTAAGTGTGGCCTAAAATGGTTTCAGTGTGGGTATCACCCGGGTACGTAGAGATATTGCCGCTTTTACCAACCACAGGAGGCATTGAAATGCAGCCAAGTCGTCTTGATTTGAGCAATTCAGATCATGTCCTCTTAGTTGGGTGGTAGTAGTGCAACCACCTCCTTTTCTGAAGACCTGGGAGATCGAAGGCTCGTATGACCTGAAAAGCCTCTTTTATTGGGAAAGCATGAAGGTGTTGCATGGCAAGTACCTGTGTGATGTAGGTATGTCTGAGGGTTTTGGGGGGGCTATATTAGGTCAGGCTGAAAGTGTACCTGTCAGGCTGCCCTTGTTGCGAAAGCCTGGTGGCGGCTGCCAGGGGAAGGAACAAGTCGAGTAAAAATGCTCCTCTGCTGGTGTCCCTCCCAAACTCAGTCAGTGAGCAGTTATAGACCTGGCAATGCTCAGCACAAGTTCCCTCACCCAGCTGAGTGGCTTTTGGTTTGCTCTGTGTGTAAACATTCTTGTGTGGCAGGGGACAGGTCTCCCTACACTGTGCCTCGGTTTCTGGGAACAGAGGTTGATATGCGTTTGCTCCCATTCTGGAGTGTGGTGGAGACAAGTTTATTCAAGCAACTTGAAGTTCTCCAATGAAAAGCACTGGAGAAGGACAGAGTCTTATTAATTGTTGTTGAGAGTATCTGTCAGTCTTGCATGAGGAGCTGCTGGCTGAATTTCTGCTGTCTGCTCTGTCTAGGAAAACGTAGTGACAATACTGAGACAAAGAGAGTGGGGCTGTCATTCTCATGGAAATCAGTCCTTCAGGATGAAAACCTCCAGGTTTATAGGAGTGGTCCATCTAAGTTGTGATGGGAGGTAAGGCTCTGTCTTGGCACGTTGCTGTGGAGGCCTGGCCAGCCTTTGCTTTCAGGCACTGGTGGAGCCATAAACATGTGCATACTATTTGGTTGGTGGTGGCCTTCCTTTTCTGGGAAGGAACTGCTAGTTGGCTTTTGGGTACTTGATGTGTCTGTTGATACCAGCCCATGGGAGACTTAAGACGCAGGTCAGTTGGCAATAACAGAGAGTTGTCATTGCCTCTGCAAAACTGATGGCTCTTTGGGGTGATGGGTTTGTGCCTGATGAGTACCTGGACTCAGTTACTTGATAAGCCTCTCCAGAACAATAAAACAAAAATTTCTCTGTGGCTATTAGGCCCATGCTGGAGCAGTGATTCACCTCTTGGCTGTCTCACAGTCTGCTTTGATTCACATGCATCTCGGGATCCTCAGCCCTGCTGTGCTGAGCAGGCAGCTGTGGTCAGAGTTGTGGGCACAGAGCATGCAGGTATCTATGTTTGTGATGCTGCCAAAAGAGCATGTCCTTTATGACTTGGGGAAGGAGGCACAGATAGACATGGAGGAAGAAATTACTGGGGGACAGAAAACTGTCATCCCTCAAGCCAGCTCATCATCATCTATGTGCTTTTACCTGTTCAAAAGCTGTAGCACTGGCTTGTCTTGTAGGGTCTGACCCTTTAGATGGGGCAGTTTGTCTTACTTGATGGGAAGCAGCCCAGAGTGGGTTTGGTGCTGGCAACTCAACTGTTACAGGTGATGTTAAACAGGGAAAGTTTAGATTGGATATAAGGAGGAAGTTCTTTACTGTATGGGTGGTGAGGCACTGGAATGGGTTGCCCAGGGAAGCTGTGAATGCTCTATCCCTGGCGATGTTCAAGGCCAGGTTGGACAGAGCCTTGGGTGACATGGTTTAGTGGGAGGTGTCCCTGCCCATGGCAGGGGGGTTGGAACTTGATGATCGTAAGGTCCTTTCCCACCCTAACTATTCTATGATTCTATGATATCCCCTTCAAGTGACAGCTGTAAATAAGCATAAGTCTCTCGCAGCCAGGATTCATTTAGAATTAAATTCAGGGATAGGACACTGTCAGCTAAGTGACTTCTGTGGAATTGTAGCTGTCATTTGAATGAATTACAGACCACAGTATCCATTTGTTTGGGGGCCTGTGAACAAGAGGGTAGAACAAATTGGGGCAAATGGCTGATAATATAATACAGGTTTCGGAAAGTTTTTCAAACACCAGGCACCCGTCTTCATTGTGTTTATTCTGTGTGGCTAGCAGCATTTCCATGTAAACTGGAATAATCTTCTGTTGAAAGCTCTGTTTAGTATGAAAAAAAAAAAAAAGTTTAATTTGATTTTACAATTAGATGAGGTTTATTTTGCTCTCTTCTAGCAAGGACTAAAATATCTAGGTCAAAGTTTCATAACAGTTGCCTGTGCACAATTTACACTTTGGGATTGGCAGCTTTTCTTCAGATGCTGAGGAGCAAGACATCCCCCCTCCCTTCCATGCTGCTTCTAGAGTGCCGTGCCCCATGCTGATGATGCCAGGCAGATTTAATTGTGCATGCTCAAAGAGAAAAATGCCATCCATGCTTGGGTTAGTGCTCTCCGTGGCAAGCTGACAAATCCCCCAGCTGTCAACTAACCTCAGAGGCAAGTGTACATGGCTTCAGCTTATGTCTGCTTGCATTCTACCCATAGGCATTTATAAGCTGAAACTCATATTGGCTGTAACACATTCAGACTGCTACTGAGAGAAATGTATG
>JANHGB010044086.1:0-15686 GCA_026283785.1 Coracopsis vasa
ATTCTAAGTCCTGTGCCCAGAAAGCAGGCCATTATCTGGCAGCGTTTGCAATTACATTAACTGCAGAAAGTGTGAAAATTTGTGTCACACAGAAAGACAACCAGGATTTCTAGTCTGTGTTGACAGAATAATAGCTATGCAAGGGAACAGGATTGACTGGCTTTTAGATTTAGATAACTTCTAAATGATTCAGAAGCATTAAGTTACATACATTTTTAGCCTGTAAAAACACATGTCCTTCCACGTCTGCCTCAACACAAGTGGGTGTAACTTGCCATACATAATGATTCAAATTAGCAGTTTGACCTGTTTAGGCAGACTGAGCAGAAGTGATGGAACTATGCACATTTTTTTTCCTACATATATCATAGTTAGAGTCATGATTTTCAGCAAAAGAACTAGGTCACATTTACCTTTAGGGTATTTAGCTGTATTGGACAATTCTGGTAAATACTGCTAAAGATTTACGATGGCTTTTTACTGTGTTTAAAATAATTTGTAAGAAATACTGGGAGGCGAGGGGATGAAACAAAGCTGAATCTAGACATGGAATAAAGTCTTAATGAAAAGTATTGTCCTTCAGGTTATTAGTGACTAGGTCTGGATTCTGACAGGTTTGCTAAGCTCCCATTGATTTGAGATGGAAATGGGTGCCCAAGTATCTGTGAAAACACAAGCTGTAGGTTTTTAAAAGGAAAATACTTGGAAATGCAGTCCAGAGGAAGGGCTGATGGGAGCTATGAAATTGTTGAGCTGGGGCTTCATATAAAAGATCAGTGGCTTCAGGAAAAAAAAAAAAAGTCTAGGACAAAAATGAGGATTGCTAAGAAAAGAAGGCCAGGGAGAATGCCTGGGAAATACCTGTGGAGAAAGGCTGGAACATGGAAAGAGAACCCTCAGAAGGCAGAAAAAGCTCTGCTGAGTTACACCAGGAAGAAGCAGCATGTACGTAGGAAGGTAGAAGGGGTAATACCATGAGTGGATATACAAGTGTGAAGTGGATGGTCCAACACACCTCAATGCCAGTTTTCAGATTTAAATGCAAACAGAGGAAATCCCCTTTTTTTCTGTCTTCTTGTCAGCAAGTTCAAATGAACTGAGCTCAAAAAGAGATTTTTGGTTGCAGATGGGACAGTTTCATCAAAAAAAAATTGAGTGCACCCACCTTCAAATGAATTAATGGGTTGGAAATCACTGGGCATGTAGAAGACCAATGTCCTTACTTGTCTTCACAAAACTAAGCAGCACAAGGACTGAAATTGGGTTTACTGTTCTCTGTGGCCAATAAACTGGATTTCAGGACATTTGCTTTTTAATAAAGAGCAATTTTTATATCATTAAGTACTTTACTCATGCAAATACAATACTTTTGATTTTGGTAATACAGAATTTTAGTCCTGTTTCTCCCAGGAGAAACACCTGAATATCAAACTTCAAACACTGCTAAAAAGCCAAAGACTTTTTTTGCTTTAGAAACTGGTAATTAAGTATGAAATATGAAGACATACTGGAAGACTAAAACTACAGAGTATGGAAGGAAGGTTTTACCTAAAACAGATGGGTATAACAGTGTGCACTCAAAAGTTAGGCAGAAATATCCCTTACCTTTCAAGACTTCACTACAGATTCAAATGAACTGGTGCAGAGAAAGTATTTCAAAAGCAAGATCAGTTTAAGTCCTGTGACAAACTGCAGATTCCCAAGGTCTTCAGCAACTGAAGTTTCTCATCAAAAAGAATGTTTTAAGTGGCTATTCTGCTTCTTTGCCGTTGTAATTTATTCCCATTCTTTCAGTCACAAACAGTAAAGTGATGCCGCAGTAAATAATCCTGGTGTGAAGCAGATGAAAAATGGAGAAATCAAGACGTTAACAAACAGGGTGGAGCCCAATCCACTCTTCTCATGCTAAACAGCGTGTCAGTTAAAGACTTCTTTTCATGTTCTCCTGATTTAGGAGATCCACCCAGTGTCATAAATTGGTATTGAAGTTGCAGAGCACTCTATCACTGTGCAAAATACACTAAGGTACTAGTGGTTTAATCTCAGAAAAGACTGTATTTCTGACTTGCTGGGTGGAGGAATAATGTCTTAATTTCAGCTGGGAGAGAGTTAATCTCTTCCTAGAGGCTAGTACAGCATGGTAGCTTGGATTTAGTGTGAGTACAATGTTGATAACACACTGATGTTTTAATTGTTGCTAAGCAGTGTTTATACTAAATCAAGGACTTTTCAGCTTCTTGTGCCCTGCCAGCAACCAGGCTGGGTATGCACAAGAAGTTGGGAGGGGATAAAGCCGGGACAGCTGACTGCAACTGACCAAAGGGAAATTCCACACCATATGATGTTATGTCACAGTATATAAACTAGGGAGAGTTGACCGGGAGTCACTGATCGCTGCTTGGGTTGGGCTGGGCATCTGTCAGTGGGTGGTGAGCAAATGTATCATGCAATTGTATTTTTGCCAAAGATTCAAACCTAAAAGTACTTTTGTCAAAGTCTTTAGATTTATGTCTTGCAAACAAAGAACTCAAGACCTCTTTCAGAATCAGTACTGCAACACAGACAGCTGCTGATTTTTTTCCCCCGAAAACTGGTCTTACAGTTTCACTAGAAAACACATCCAAAATATAACTGGTGATGAAAAGTTCCCTACACAGTAAACAGACCACTAGTAGCTGCTGCTTGATGTAAGCTACTGAAGCACTTGCAGAAATGCCTCATGGCATGATGTTCAAGTATTCATTGTCTTAGGACACTGTAGTGTATATATAAAAGTTAAGTTCAGCCTATGGAAGCCACTGTTCTCCAGATTTCTGCAATGTGTCCACCCTGTGAAGTCACAGTCATTAGGCAAACTGAAACGACCAGTATAAAGGCATTTTTCTTTCTCCGTAAACTAAGAGAGAAGGCATTGATGATAAATTTATACTGCTAAATAAATAAAGAATGCCTCAGTGCAGCTCAAGCACTGACCTCTCAGTGATACCATGTAATTGTAAATGTACTCTCCAGCTGTATTTGGACTTCTTCAATGAGCTGTTTCCAGGAAGTCCCTAGGGGGTGGGCTGGTCCTAAAATCCAGTTGGCCCTGGGGTCAGGGTTTGGACCCAACCCCACTTATTTAGCAGCACAGGCAAAGTGAAATATTAGCTTTCTGTGCTTTAAATTGGGGTCTTTGTGAATGTCATCCCCTTCCACTTCTGTTTTCTTGGCGAGTTAAGATTTCCGAGTTTTTCTGAAGATAGTGTAAAGAAAAGATGTCTGGAGCTGGACAAAACACTTAAAATTCTTTAATTTTCCTACATTCATAGTTCAGATTAGGTTGAAGAATAACAGTAAAGTGCAGCAAGAAAAGCTGAGAAAAATGTCGTCGCAGAGAGGGTCATGTCATACCCCTTTACAGATCAATTTAATTCTCTGAGACTGCAATCCCAACATTTTCACACCTATCAACTGAGAAGTAACATGCATGCTCCTTTTTTTTTTTGATACAACTTTTATGAGGCGTTAATTTTGGAAGTCTGGTTCCCTCGTTGATATTTTCAATAGTATAAATAGGCAACCTGGTGGCCCAGGTCTACTGGGATGTCTTTTTCAGATGGTATGAAAAGACTTCCAATGGGGAAAAAAAAAAATAAAACAAAACCCAAACAAAAGAAATCACAGAAAGTAACTGCTGGATACCCTGGTCCTGGGTCATCCCCACCCTCATTTTAAAAGCGAAACC
Source organism: Coracopsis vasa (assembly GCA_026283785.1). Classification (NCBI taxonomy): domain Eukaryota; kingdom Metazoa; phylum Chordata; class Aves; order Psittaciformes; family Psittacidae; genus Coracopsis; species Coracopsis vasa. The sequence continues at coordinate 3,728 of JANHGB010044086.1, forward strand.
CCAGCATATTTCCAACTTGCAAAAACGTATTTTCCAATGAAAATTACTTCTGTCAGCAGCCAACATTTATCTCGCTGTTCTGTCCTTAACCCTGCAGCATTACATCCTGCCTCTTCCTATGGAGACTGCCACAGCCATCTTTCTGTTACAGAACAACCCCCAGCACCACTTCATGACATCAGAGATGTTCCCCTACAGAAGCGAGACGTAACCCTTTTTGTAGGTGGGTCCTGTTCCAGCAGCTCCACAGGACATCCTGCTTCAGGGTGTGCTGTCTTCTTGTAGTTTAACCCCAGCTGGCAACTACATACCATGCAGCTGCTTGCTCACTCCCCCCACCCTGGGTGGGATGGGGAGGAGAACTGGAAGAAGGTAAAACCCCACAGGTTGAGATACGAACAGTTTAATAATTGAAATGAAATAAAATGTAATAATAATAGAAATAATAACTAGAATAGCAATAATAGGGAACAAAAAAACAAAAAAGGAGAAATGAAAATTCAGAAAACAAAAGTGATGCACAATACAATTGCTCAGCACCCACTGACCGATACCTGGCCTGACCCAGGCAGCAACTTGGGCCTTCCAAGTAATTCCCCCCAGTTTATATCCTCAGTATGATGAACCCCTTTAGCTAGTGTGGGTCAGCTGTCATGGCTGTGCTCCCTCCTGGCTTCTTGTGCACCTCCTTTCTGACAGAGCATGAGAAGTCCTTGACTTAGGGTTAACCATTGCTTAGCAACAACTAAAATGTTGTTATCAACATTATTTCTAGACTAAAGCCAAAACACTGTGCCAGCTACTAGGAAGAAAATTAACACTATTGTAGCCAAATCAGGACATGTCTGTACTTCCACCAAAGGTCTACAACCCTATTCATTGGCAACCGCCTCTTCATGGTCTCTCATACACTGCCAGTGAGGAGTGGCACAAGAAGCTGGGATGGAGCACAGCTAGGACAGCTGACCCGAACTGGCCAAAGGGGTGTTCCATACCACAGCACATCATGCCCAGTATTTAAACTGGGGGGAGTTGGATGAGAGCCACCAATCGCTGCTCAGGGACAGGCTAGGCATCAGTCAGTGAGTGGTGAAAATTGTATTGTACACCAATGTTGTGGTTTTTTGTTCTCTCTCTGTCTCTGTCATTATTATTATATTATAGCTTATTTTAATTATTAAATTGTTCTTATCTTCACCAGCAGGCTTTAACTTTTTTCCAATTCCCCTCCCCATCCCACCTAGGGCAGGGGGGCAAGCGAGTGGCTGTGTGCTTAGTGGCCAGATGGGGTTAAACCGCAGCAATCACCAAGAAACGTTTGAGTGAATGCCTCATTTTGGAATACTCCTTGTATTACACAGCAACCAGGGGACTCATTTCACAGGACAAGTTGTCCAGGGGGTCTATAAAGCCCTAGGAATCCAGCATCATTTACTCTGTTGAGCTGTTGAAAGGAAGAATTCCGTTTAAGAAACATATTGGCCAAAATTTGTCAAGAAACTGGCCTAAAATGGCCAAATGCTTTACCTTTGGCCCCAGTATACATCAAGGGCACTGTGAATAAAAACCCATGCACTATCCTCATAAGAAGTTTTTGTAAGTAAACCCATAAGGTTACTGCATACCCCACCTAAGCCACCAGATAGATCCAAGCTATAAATGACTGATGACATCATGTTGAATTACTGCAAGGCCCTAATGAAATGCGTGAGGACCATTCACTCACAGGTTGCCTTGCTTTCAGCTGAGGTAACTTTCTTCCCAGTAGCGGGTGCAGTGCTGTGTTTTTGCTTTAGCCTGAGAACAATGCTGATGACACACCGATGTTTTAGTTGTTGCTAAGCAACACTTCCTGATCAAGGACTTTTCAGTCTCTCATGCTCTTGCCAGTGAGGAGAGGCACGAGAAGCCAGGATGGAGCAGAGACAAGACAGCTGACCCAAACTAGCCAAAGGGGTATTCCATACCAAAGGATGTCATGCCCAGTAGATGAACTGGGAGGAGTTGGCCAGGTGGGGCTGGGTATCGGTCAGTGGGTGGTAAGCAACTGTACTGTGCATCACTTGACTTTCTTGGGGTTTATTCCTCTATTTTGTTTATTATCTTTAACTTCAGTTCAGTTATTAACCTGTTCCTATCTCAACTCATGGGTTCTACTTTTTTCCAGTTCTCCTCGCCATCCCACTGGGCAAGGGGAGTGAGTGACCAGCTGCATGGAACTTAGTTGCCAGTTGGGGACACACAGATGACTCAAGATTAATAGAAGGGAACCCATAAAGATACTGTCCTCCAGGAGTTCAAAGTCTTTATATCTTAACATAAACTATTAGAATACTTTTCTTCAGTTGGCCTACCATTATCTAAAGACTTATGTGTTTCAAAATGCTGGGTGTGTTCCCATGTCCCTCATCACTCTAGTGAAGGTGTCACCCTATTTCCTGTAGCATGTAATTTGTCGGTAAAAAAACCAGCCTAGAGTCCCCAGAGGGCAGAAATTCCTTGTTGAAGGGCACCCCCACTGGCAACAAATGGGAACTGATCCAACTTGGTCCAATAGAGATGTGCGTGAAGCTCCAACTCCTCCCCACTACCTGGGATTAGTTACCCTGGGAATACTTGTTACTTGAAAGCAGACACAACATGCTACATGGGACAGAGCAATTGTACCAAAGCTATTAATTGTCACTGATTGTCTAATGATACTAGATATTTATTTGATAGCTCACAAAACTGTGAGCTGGCATCATGTTCTATACAGTCTTTGGAGCCTATTTAAATCATGGACATTACCCCACGTCCTGTGACAACATGCCCTTGTAAAAAGTCCCTCCCCAGATTTCTTGGAGTCCCTCTTTAGGTACTGTGAGGCTGCTCTAAGGTCTCCCCAGAGCCCTCTTTTCTCCAGGCTGAACAACCCCAACTCTCTCAGCCAGTCTTCACGGGAGAGGTGCTCCAGCCTCTGATCATCTTCATTTCTGACCAGTACAAATGAACAAACATCCTCATGTAACCCTTAATTTCTTCCATCCAAAAAGATGTTTATTAATGGCTCCTTTTACTGTTGCAGCAACTAACTTGTGACTTGTGTTTAACACCAATTTTGTTGTCTGCTCTGAGTATATGCTGTAGCAAATAGTACATTAAAAATGTTTATATTGAGGAATTTTGAGAACTGAGAAAAACTGTATGTTTCTAAAGTGTTTTTAACAAAAAGAAAGGAATTGTACCTTGATAGAGATGAAAATGCTAAAGTTTCATCCACCTCTTCAGGAAAAAATAAGCACTGTCAAATTAATGTGAGTTTTATTTTTTCACTTCTCTCTCCTTACAGCATTCTGTGTACAACCCAACCCGCAGCAGTACTTACCTGTCAAATAGAAAAGGTAAAATTGCTTATTTTACATCATGCTAATTTGAGCCCTTAGTTTCAGATTTTCTGTTCTAAGTAATATTTGAATTATTTTAAAAGCATTTAAGAAAAACATGAAAATATCATTTGAAAGTGTTGCACTTAATCATCCATCTATGTACTTGTGTATGTATCAAAGTGTAAAAAATGACCAGACATTTGATCTGTTAGATATCTCTAACATAAAATTGGCTGTAGCATCCACATACTATACCTTATCTTTTATCTGAACAGGAGTTAAACTCCCAAGATATTTCTGATTAGCAAAAGTACACGCATATGGTAGCACAGGAAATTAAAGGAAAACACCACAAGATCGTTCTAGTTCTTTATTTTGATCAACCATGTACACAATTTGAGGAATTAAAGAACACAAATTATCCCATCAAAGGGAAAAAAAAAAAATCACTGCACACTTACCACAGTCTTTGGGGTTAACCTTGGGCTAGATGTACAAGCACAATATAAGTACAAGCTTCAACTACAATACAAACTCTACAGGAAAAGCCTACAGTGTTCTTTGCTTTAAAGAGGGCACGAGTTCTATGGTTCAGTTTCTGACCTTCCTTGCTTACTTCTCCTCAGCATGCCATTCATTTCTTTGAGTCCTTACAGAAAGGCTTGTCCAGATTCTCAAGTACCAATACAGGATCCTCAGTTGCAGATCTCTGGGGACAAAGGAAAGGGTGCTGAGGTTCCCTAGAGAAAAGTGCCATTCTTTTTAGCAACATTTAACAGGAGGAAGTGAACTGCTACTTGAGTTTGTTTCATCTGAAATTACCTGCAGTGATTATTTTAGGTTTCAAATAAAAGCCTCTTCCAAAAGCAAAAAGCTTTTTGTATGCACTTTGGGAAAGACAGAACTCTCAGAACCAGCTTTTCCATCAGACATTATTATTACCTGATGTGAAAACCTAAAATCACATTTTAACACCTGCCAGATCTTAAAGATGTCTTCAATAGCTATTGCATAATAAAACAGTCATAAAAAGGAGATTTTTTTCTCATCACTGAGTGAATGTCTGAGAACATACCAATGTGATTTATTCATATTTTAGCACTAACTCACCATAAATACCTAAGTAAAGATTACAGACTACTTTTTGATTTGAAAAGCTTTATAAATAGTATTGTGTGAAAGATCTCATTTTAATCTCCTATCTCTTATAAATACCTCATCTTTCTATGTTGTATTTTTAATTCATCCCAGGGAAGATTCCTTAAGGCATTTAATATAATTTGCTCAGTCATATCTCTTGGTGAATATTACTTAATTTTGAGCTTCTCATGAGGCAAATATTTCCATCTATCATTGTGCAGCTCTACCTGCTGCTTGAATGTGATTCTTCATTCTTTTTCTCAGTGTTACTGTCTCTAATTTTTACTTTTTACTTTCACATGTCTTTTGAAGGCATTAACTGCATTGAGTAAGAACATGTTTACATTTCATGTTTCTGTTGAAGCTGGATGTTTCTTCTTGGATATAAATCTCTTTCTTCTTAGGAAGATTTCACATATTTCTGTTATATAAGCAAACAAACAAAAAAACAGGAAACAAGTTAGGAAACAACAGCATTATGTGAAATTGTGCAACTTGCATAGTGTCAAGTTATCGATTAACTGAACACTCTGTGAGCCAGTACGGGCAGGATGCAGGAACAACCACAAAACCACAGATGAAATGCAAAGAGTAAATTCATTTCCAGCACCTCGCCAGTCGGGGGATCCCTGAAGCAGGCCCTGGGCAGAAACGGGGACACGGGTACCACTGGTTTTGCCTGTTTATCAAGGATTCACACAGGAAGAGTTTACCACCATGCTTTGATTTTTCCTGCAACAGGGCAAGAATCTCAAGCATGTCCAATAGGGTGCCTCTGTCTATCACAGGTTTATGTTATCTAAACACAAATATTCCACTTGTCCAACACACAAGGCTAAATAACAATTAGCATATTTGTTTTAGATACCTCAGCTGCAAGTCACTTGGGCGTGTTTACAATCCTCCTCACCAGTCTTCCATTATTTTCCCACAATATAATTCTTAGAAATTAAAATACAATCTATAGTGTTCAACTTTTTATGTAGAATGATTTTGTCATAAGTGAGAAAACCCATGGATCGAGATAAAAACCAGCTTAAGAGGGGAGGTAAAGAATGTAGAACCAAGCATAGCAAAGAGAATCGCTTGCCACCTCCCACAAGCAGAGTGATGCTGAGCCATATCAGCTCGGCCATAAGTCTTCAAGCAACATCAGCTTAGAAGACAACTCCTCCACCATCCATCTTCTTCCTCTGCTGTTTTTTATTACTGAGCACAAGGTTACATAGTGTGGAACGTTTTCTTGGCTGGTTTGGGTCTGCTGTCCCGCCTGTGTCCCCTCCCCACCTCCTGCCCACCACCAGACCACTCATGGGGGCATGGGCAGATTGGAAAAAAGAGGGAGCCCTGAGGCTGGGCAAGCAGGACTCAGCCACATCCAAAACACTGCTATGTCACCTACACTGTTTGAGCCACAGACCCAAAACACAGCACCATATGGGCTGTGATTTAGAAACTCCATCTCAGCCAGACCAAATGCACCAATACAAGTTGCAATTTAATATGAAGTGAATTAAGCTTAAACCTGGCTAGATTAGGTCTTGTGTTGGTGTCAGACAATCATAATTGACACTTACAAAGCAGGAACGGAACAAAAATAATCATATAGTTAGCCTCAGACAAACATTGCAGTACCAAAAGATACTGAATGTCTTTTATATCCTGAAATGTCCTTAAAGCTCAGATTGTGCTTCTGAAAAACAAGATTCCATCTTACTTGTAACCACTTAAATGGTAAACATATCACTAATTTTCTGCCTTAAACTTTGATTTTTTTTTTTAATGTTTTGTGGATGAGAAATAAGGTCACTTAAAGCAAAAGCATAATGGAGACTACTAACTCAGTATTGGTTTTCAACTCTAGATGAAGAGCTTGAGACACATATAGTGAGAAAATTAAAATATGGTGATTTTTTTTATGTCAGGGATATTTAAAATTTCAACAGATATAATAATGCTGGGATTTATAATTTATTGTTTGGAATATCCATTTGGTCCGTTGGGGTCAGCTGTCCCAGCTGTGTCCCCTCCCAGCTTCTTGTGCACCAGCAGTCTTCTTGCTGGTGGGGTGAAAGGCAGAAAAAGCCTTGACTCTGTGTGATCACTGCTTATCAGCAGCTAAAACATCCCTGTGTTATCAACACTGTTTTCAGCACAAGTTCAAACTATACCCCCATTCCAGCTGCTATGAAGAAAATTAATTCTACCCCAGCCAAAACCAGCACACTTTGTCTAGAGGTGCAGGTAATATTGAGGGAGTGTGATAAAGAATAAATCAAATTCTGTGCTCCTGTATTAAGATGTATGCTTTCCTGTAGTTTAATTATTCCATTTGTACTTTACTGAAAACATTTTCAGTATTTAATACAAAAATTTGTTTTCCAGCAGCAACATCATCCCTTTCAAAGGCACGAAGTCAAATGCAGCTAAGATAAAATGTCTTAATGTTTTCTCTTTGAATGGCAGCTCCCTTGGTTTCCAAATAGCCTTTTGTTCCAATGCGTACATACCAAAACCATCAGATCAACGCATTCTTTTTACACATGCCATGTTATTACCTTTACAAACAAGAAACATTACTGATTTCCTTGTTTATTAACAGTAATTAATACAGTTGATGAATCTGCTTCTTCCTGAACATTTAGACATAAAATTACTTGCCTGATTGCACCAGACAAGAGCAAAAAGCAGATGGTCTCAGATGACTGAAATAAAAGAAGGCACATATGATACCATAGGATATGCAGAACCACTGGAAGCATCTCAGAATCTTTTTTTTTTTTCAGATGGTTGAGTATCTCTGCTAGAAATTTATAATACAGATCATATAGCATTGTGGAATAAATTCAGCACACTTGTTGTAGGTAAACATGCAATAACAGTCAATAGAGTGGGAATACCCACATCAGGTTAATTTCTCATAGGAAATGCTGCTCTTTTGCCAATCGCAGCTCTATAAACATTTTCCTTCCTGCTCTAAAAGATGCTGATACTAATTCCCTACTGGTGTGTAAACCACTTAGAAATAAAGGTAACTGTACAAATGAAACTAGAAGCAGATACATGCAAAGCTCTGGAATGCCCAAGTAAACAAACATCTGCTGGGAGGGAAATTTCTGCAGCTTAGATGTAGTGATATTGAAATTTCTTTGTAACTACAGTGGATCAGATTTGAGACACAGGCATAGGAACCTAGGACAGCTTAAGAAACCTGCCTGACCTCCCTCTAGCTGCTACTTCAGAAAGTATTAAGCAGGTCCTGTGTCATATCTGCAGGTGGTTTTAGTACTGTGGGATATGTAAAATAGTATAAGCCACCAATGAACCACCATTTCTAAAGATAACATCTGTTTGAAATGAAGAATTGATACAAAAAACACACCAACTACTGCAATATGATAGATACAGAATCACAGAATGATTTGGGTTGGAAGGAACCTTGAAGAACATCTAGTTCCAACCTCCCTGTACCGTTAGAAAACCTTCCATCTTCACTCCCCTTTCATCCCACCTTTAAATACCAAACCCAAACTTTTAACTTGCTTCATTCTTCCTTGCAAGTATCTTAATAGAACCCACACTGTTCTAAATAGAAGAAACTGGAGAAATTTAGGACATGATATACGCATTCCATTACCCTGAGTTTTGTACAAAGCCAAGTCATTGGAATGGTATCTATTCTAAGTCATGCAGTTTGTCCAGTTTGGTCAAAACAAGATGATGCAAAGTGTTTTGTTCAAAGAAAAGTAAGTTTATTTGGCACAACATTTTGAACTTTACAAAGCATATGGATTATCCACCCTTTCTATTCTTGTTGGATCTAAAGAAATATAGAGAGAAAGACAAAGAAAAATAAATAGTAACATGATACTGAGTTTTATTTTTGGTAATTGTGCATTCACAGCACATTATTCACTGAAAAAAAACCCTAAACCAAAAACTACCAACCCTTCATAATTTGCCCTCAAGAAAAGAACAAAAAGGCAGCAGTCCTTCTCCAAGTTTGAGAACCATGGCAAGTCTGCAAAGATGTTTAGCATATATGATCACAGAATCATAGACTGGTTTGGGTTGGATGGGACCTTCAAGATCATCAATTTCCAACCCCCTGCCATAGGCAGGAACACCTTTCACTAGACCAGAAATCCACAGAGTAGAGAAATAATAGAAAAGAGCCCTTTGGGATGTATTCTGGCTCCTTGGAAAGAATGAAGAGGATCCCCCAGGGGCTCAGTAAATAAAAAGACTTTAATTAAATATTGTAACCAATGGTGGCCATTATACACCTTAGAGGATCAGGAAAAATGGCCCAAAAAATGGGACTTTGAATTATAATACATTGTTGCAATTAATGTTATTTTTAAGGCGGCAAGGAAAATGGGGTGAAGTAATGTATGCAGATATGTTTTTCACATTGTCATCCAGAGTGGCAGAAAGAATGCAGAATAAATAGAGCGCCACCTGATCCTCTGGTTCTAGCCTTAGAAAAGGGACAGAAAAAGACTGAAACCCAAATTAGAAAGATGTTATTCAGATGTGACATAGGTGAAATGTGTCTGAGAAAAAGGGAGGAAGACAGGATAGATTATGTTTCCCCCAGATTTGCGACACAAAACCTGCAAAGTCCAATAAATCCAGTAACCCCTGCTGCAAGTCCTCCTGAATCTGATGAGGAGGAAGGAATGAATAGTAATGATAATGGCAGAAAAGAATTTAAAGGTACCCTGATCACTGCTCATGTCCGTAGTAAAACTGGACCTGTGACACAGGCACCTTTAAGGGAAGCAATGGGACCGGAGGGATGAACCAGAATAAGAGTAAATTTTTCAATGGGAGACTTAGATGCTTGAAAACAGATTGTGAAAAATTATCGAAACAATCTAATAGGAGTAGCAAAAGTCAGGATGCTGACTGGAGAGATATAGACTTAATATTAGATGCATTAACTGAAACCAAAAAGCAACTGGTGATAAAACCAGCTTGTGCTCAGGTTAATGCCCAAATAATCACTGGTGCATTAGCAGGAAGATTGGAAGAACATGTTCCTTTGACTATACCAGACTGGGACTATGATGATCCGGCAGATTATGCTGCTTTAAAGAGATATCAGAATCTGATTAAATTTGAGCTAGCAAATACGATACCAAAAGCTGTAAATTGGTCAGTTCTATTTGAAATAAAACAAAGACCAAAAGAAACACCGACCGAATTCCTAGACAAATTAAGAGAAGCAATGCGAAAATATACTACCTTAGACCCTTCTTCTACCGAAGGGAAATTACAAATCGCTAACTTATTTCTAGGACAGACAACAGAAGATGTTAGAAGAAAGCTTCAGAAATTATCAGAACCTGACAGTTGAAATATAGAAAAATTAGTAGATGAGGCATGGAAAGTTTATAGAAGTCAGGAACAGACAAAAGAGGGAAAGCTAGGACGAACAATACCAACTGCTACAGTAGCTGCTTTAGGGCACCCAGGGACCTGTGGGGGAAGCATAGGAGGGGGCAGAGGAAGGGAATAGCAGTTAGAGGCAGAGGAGAAATGTTCAGTAAAGGGGAGAGACCAATTTTTCTCCCAATGTAGAACCTAATCAGTGCCTAAAATGCAAGGAACTTGGACACTGGAAGCAAGACTGTCCTCAGTGGAAACAACAGGAAACACCAGTGACTGAACTAGAGTTAGATTGACGGGAACCTGGGGAATCTACCCTAGCGGATCCACTAGTTAAGTTAAAGCTAGGGGAAAGAAAAAAGGAGACAGAATTCCTGATAGATACAGGGGCGACTTATTTGGTACTAAATCAAAATTTAACTCCGGTTGGAAAAGAATTCTTTACAGTTGTGGGAGCTACTGGCCACTGGGAAAAAGCATTCTTTCTGAGACCATTAAAATATAAATTGGGAAAACAGACTGGTGTGCATAAATTTTTATGTATGCCAAATTCACCAAAATCCTTACTGGAACAAGACTTATTAGAACATTTGGAGGCAATAATAACATTTAAAGAAAGAGAAATGGAATTGAATGTAAAAGATAATCAGTTGATTAAAATTCTGAGCTTATCTTTAATCCAACAGAAAATTAATGAGAACCTTCCTGAAATAGAAGAAGTCTTTAACCAGGTATATCTGGGAGTATGGGCATCTGAAATTCAAGGAAGGCAAAAAATGCTTTGCTTGTTAAAGTAGAAATGAAAAGGAGGGCCTGCCCAGTTAGAATAAAACAATATTCCTTAAAATTGGAGGATTGGAAGGGAATCAAAGAAATCATTGATAAATTTTTAAAATATGGATTATTAATTGTATGTGAGTCGGAATATAATACTCCTATTTTGCCAGTAAAGAAATCGGATGGGAAAAGTTACAGATTAGTTCAAGATCTCAGAGCAATCAACAAAATTGTGGAGGATATTCATTCAGTAGTAGCTAATCCCTATACTTTATTGACTAAATTGAATAATAATCAGAAGTGGTTTGCTGTTCTGGACTTAAAGGATGGCCAAAGAAAGTCAAAATTTATTTGCTTTCAAATAGGAAAACCCTGAAACAGGAAGAAGGACACAGCTCACTTGGATGGTGTTACCTCAGGGATTTAAAAACAGTCCTACCATTTTCGGAAATCAATTGGCGCAAGAATTAGAATCCTGGGAAGCACCCACCCAAACAGGCACTTTACTACAATATGTTGACGACCTGTTAATTGCTACCAAGACTGAGACAGAATGTGTTCAATGGACTGTAGAATCGTTAAACTTTCTGGGGCTAAATGGATACCCAGTATCTAAACCAAAGGCTCAACTAATTCAAACTCGAGTATCTTATTTAGGATACGAAATAACAGGAGGACAATGAGAACTTGGAGCAGCTCTGAAGGAAGCAATCTGTCAAACACCACGACCATCCACAGTTAAAGATCTCTGGACGTTTCTGGGATGGTGTCAACTAGATCCATGATTATAGTGTTCTGGTAAGACCCTTATATGAGCTGCTAAAAGAAAATCCAATCTTTCTAAAATGGATAGATCAAGCTGAAGAAGCGTTTAAAAGTTTAAAGACAGAACTCATGAGAGCTCCTGCTCTGGGGCTCCTGGACATAACTAAACATTTTTGGCTATATTCCTATGAGAAACAGGGAATAGCCTTGGGGGTTTTGGCTCAAAGATTGGGATCTTATGAAAGAGCAGTGGCCTATTTTTCAAAACAGCTGGATGAACCAAGGCTGGCCTGGATGCTTGAGAGCAGTGGCAGCAGTTATCTTAAACATCCAAGAGCCCTGAAAATTTACCCTGGGACAAAAGATCACTGTGTTAGTGTCACATGCAGTATCAACAGTCCTAGAACAAAAAGGTACACATTGGCTACTGCCATTGCATTTCTTGAAGTATCAAGCCATCCTAGTAGAACTGGATGATGTGGAAATTGTGATCACTAATGTTGTGAATCCAGCAT
>JANHGB010044086.1:19831-35365 GCA_026283785.1 Coracopsis vasa
GGGGACCTAGGCTTTTAAGCAACGTCATTGCTTCTGAAAATGTTATGTATTTTTTAATATGCTTATAGCTTTCCGACAGAGGGTTTCTCTGTGTTGCTTTTATAACTCTCTGCCAAGGTATATTTTACAGGATAATTTAGATTTTCAGCTGTCAAGGTATGAGGAAGTGAACCTCTTACAGTGAGAACTTTTATTCTGGATAGTTGCCTAAGAATATTTCGATTTCCTGCACTGGACAACATGTTGTCAAGAACATCTGTCCCTTGGGCATGCATAGACCTTTTCTGAGTAGTTAGTAATTACCATTCCTCTTTTAGTGTTTTTTTTTTTTTTTTTTGAATGTTTTGGTTGCAAACCTTTAGCTACTTTTTTATTCTCTTCAGTTATTGATTATTCTGTGCCTTAATTTGTTGAGCTACAGTTACTGCAGTGTGTAATTGTGCTGTGGTTACACTCAGCATTTTATGAAAGGGTAAAATGAGTGAGAATTAATTTGACCTTTTTCAGAGTGTCAAATGGGGAGTTAATACTTGAGTTATGAACTCTGGAAGTCTGACTCTTTGTGATAGGGAATTGTCTCAGCATTACAGCTGTTGCTTCTGGGAGGATGGTGTGAGCAAGGGACATGACTTATCAGCAATTAATGAAATTCTTGTCATAAGTAGTATATTCTAAATTGTTAGAGAAAATGGTTATTTAAGCTGTCAATATAGAATAATGGATACATCTTGCGCATGCTGTTCATCTGTATAAAGCATATTTTCCAAGCTAACCTTAAAGTAAAATTAAATATATGGGAATAATCTTAAATTCCATTTGTTTCATTTTAGTCTTCAATGGTAATATTGCCACATGTTCTTGTCTTAGTTTTCTTGACCAGTAATTCAGCCAAAATTTTTGGAAGGTCCCCATCTAGAAAGCAGAATTACTCTTCTAAAAGTGAAAACTCTGTGGAAGAAAGTTTTGAGGATCTGCTCTTGAAGTATAAGCAGATACAGTTAGAACTTGAGCACATTAATAAGGATGAAAAACTGGCTTTGAGCAACAAGGAAGAAAATGAACAAGATGCTGATAAAACAGTGAACACTGAGGACCAAGTACCTGCAGATAATAACAGTATTACAACAGATGCTATAAAAGAAGTACCTCCTGAGGAGAAACCTCCAGTTATAGCCTTTCAGGCGTTTGAACTGAAACCTCTCAGACAAAAACTGCCTACTCCAGCTGAGAGAAGCAGATTAAAAAAAGGCAAAGAAGGAACGAAGCAGTCATCACAAAAACCTGAAGTCACAGAATCCGGCCAAGGTAAATATTTGTAGAGTTCTTCTGCTTGCCATTACCTATCATATTTATTAGGTGTTGGGGAAAATTTTACTTTAATTAAAATTTTAATTAAAATGTTAAACATTTTAAGTTAAAAATTTGATTTACTTCTGCTTTATGTAATTCCTTGAATTACGTAAGCATACTGGGAAGCATGTTTTTGCTTTGGTTTTGTTTGTTTTAAATTTTTTTAACTAATGTATGTTTTGTAGTCTGATACTTGGCACAAAGCATGAGGACAAGACTTGAAGGTTTTAGTTGCTGTTATCAGCAGAGATCATTGGCTTTCAGTGAAAGTTTTCTGTCTGTTTTGCCTTTGTTATTTTTGCAGAAGCAAAATGTGTTTTGTTTGAATTTAAGATGAAAAGGTAACATTTAGAGACATTTTTCTGCATTTTGTGTCTTATACATTTTACTTAGTGTAAGAGGCCTTTATGAGAGATTTTCACCAGAATGATTTTGGTCATTACTGATATTTGCAACTAGTGAAGAAATCATGGGCCAGAAATAGAAAGGATTTGTAGAAAAAATGCAGCCAAAGGGTCGAATTAGTATCTTGTCCAGGTAGTTCTGGACTGCAGGCCAAAAATCATAATTGCTCAGATGCATGAACCACTTAGCAAGAAATAAGTTATGTCCAGCTGAGCTGTGGTAAAAGTCCTTGAGCTTACTTTTGAAGTCTGTGCAAAGTAGAATAGTTAGCGTAAACTTCTTCTGAGGCTTCTAATAAGTGTTTGATGTGGTTGAGGGTGTGCTTGTGGATATCTCTTATCTTGTGTTGGCTAATTTGTCAGTGTATGTAAACTGTCAATTTGAGTGGGAAGAGACAAAGTAGTAAATGGATAGGTTAAAAATACAGGTGAGTAATTAGTAGGGATATGAAGAAAGGAAGGACTAGATCACTGCAAATCAGAATGATTTATATGTGACTTCAGAATGAGAATTGGAAGACAAAGCCTCTGAAGAAACAAAGAGAAAACTGGTAAATAGTAGTCAAACCACCTCATGTAATGTAGCTTTTCTAATGGGAGACATGAAAGAAACAACAGTCCATAGAACTAAAACCAGTAGCCTGCAGGAAGAGAAGATAGCAAGGCAGGAAGAGTAAAAGAGCTTTTAAAAACCAAAAGAATCTTAAAAAAAAAATAAATCAAAAAATAAAAATCTTTTGCGTCAAAACTTAGAAGCACTGAAGTTGAAAATACAGTTCATATGATAGTGAAAAACAGATGCTGTAGTAGGCACTGTAAAAGCATCTTAATTTTTGCATACCACTCAAATGTATGACAAGAATGATCTGAGAGCACACTGATTTTATAAGTGACTGCTTTTGACAATGTAATGCAAACTTCTAAAGTAGAAAAACCTGTCTGATTTGAGTTATTGCTGGTCCACGCGTATCAGGTGAAAGTATTCTACTGGATTATGCATATATTAAGGCATTAGGAAAATTTGTTTTTCCATTATATTTGTTTTTAAATGGCGTACTGGATGTTTCTCCAGACCTGTTCAAGTTGAAGAGCTTGTCCTTAAAGTCAGGGAGGTTTGTGTCTCTTGCTAGAGTTAATTCTCTGTGGTTCAACTGCTCTGATACACTTTACCATATTCCCTTCTTCTTGCCCATTAGTCTGTTCTGCCTGTGTTGTCCCCTTCTGTCTGAAAGAACATTTTAGTTTGTGTAGTGTGTCCCTGCGTATGTCTGTCTGCATCACAGAAATAACTGTACCATCCGTGTTTCCCTAGTTCCATCCTGTGGACTGAATGATTAAGATCTTTGGTAACTGTAATGAATTTTTGGAATTTTCTTTTAGAATACAGACACGTATTAGATACTTGTTTCCTTCCTTTTATATGTGTGCTTTTAAAAAATGCATGCATGTGCAAACAGGAAGACCTCTAGCATTAGCTGTGTGCCATTTTTGTTTATGTATAAGGTCCTGTATAATAATAAATATATATATAATTTAAACAGCAGCTTTCTGAATATGACCTTTCATAAAATGTTAGGAAGACTAAAAGCAGTACAGAGTGCAAACCTTTTTTACCAATTTGAATTGTGGGAAGAAAACTCTCTTTGAGGAAAGGCTAATACAGGAGAAGATTTCTAAGCTTCTCTCTCAATATTTATTGCCTTCCTCTGATGCAAATAAACATGTATGTGGTTATATACATGAATTGTGTATCTGTAATTTTGCTATCAATTATATAAATTGCTTCGAACTATAATAATTATGTAATAGTATACAGCATTATGTATATTATATGTAAAATGTAATACTTTAATGTGTATGTATATATACACACTATATAATAATCTGATGGATATATGGCTTTTTGGCAGACTAACAAATTAATATGTCAACATCTTAATGTTTAGCAAGAAAGCATAACCATTTACTATGTATTTCCATAGGATAACTCTCTTCTGGTTTTGTTGGCATGGAATGGAGCAAGTGTGTTCTTAAATGCAGCTTTGTGTTGTTATATTTAATGCTGCAAAAGACTGACCAGTTACTCAAAATAGCTGCTGGTGGAATCTGAGATGCTCAGGACAGCAGCTGATACGAGGTGGTGGCATAAAACAGATGGCAAGAAGTCTTCCTCCCCTTGCCTCCAAATCTGTTTTACTGGTTCTTGGGGAAGTAAGTGTCAACTTTAAGAGAGAATGATTAGGAAATGACAAATCTTGCCTTAGGCTTATGGCATCATGATGATGCGAATTTCACCAGACATGCCAAGTTTATATTAATATTTGTTAGTGCGTTCTTATACATAAAACTACTACTATACTTTACACTTCTTACCAGTGCTCAAAAATGCGGTATTTTTCTTTTAGAAGGTACAGAAGACAAAACATCCGAAATATCAGTGCGAAAGCTTAGCAGCTCAGATGTTACATCTGAAAAGGTAAGAGAGTATTCCTCTGTAGATGAGGAATAACTGCATTACGGTACTCCGATGGCTTTTTCCAAACTGCAGTCCAGAAATGTTTCTGTAGTAGAAACAGTCTATTCTTAATGAATGACATTTAGCAGTACAGTAGGATTTTTAAGCTTTCTCATGGTAAAAATTTTGGGACAGAATTTGAAAGATTTAAAAAAAAAAAAGGTTATGTAATAATGTTTTCTGACTTTTTGTCTTATTCTTTCTTTTCTCAAGAAGCTGCATGATGATGAGGATGAGATGTCTGAATTGCAACTTAGGCTTCTTGCACTTCAGTCTGCTAGTAAAAAATGGCAGCAAAAAGAACAGCAGGTGTTGAAGGAAAGCAAAGAAAAATTAACAAAACCGAGAAGTGTAACACAGAAAGTCAAAACCAGTACAAAAGCACATTCGACAAAAAAAACTAGTGTTACAGGTAAGTTTAATGTTGCTGAAATGGCTATGAATAGCATGGCCTCTGAAATAAAAAGAACATCTAACATAATACATTATGTGAAACATTGGACAGTGAGCCTTTAATCCTTCTAAAACCCTATCTGCACAAAACTCTTGAAGAATCTAGGATTAGGGGTAACCATTTAGGTGAAGTTAATCACATATCTTTTTATTTAAAGCCAAGCAAACTTTGAGGAGACAACAGACAAAGACGTCAAAGAAGCTGCAGCAGCAAAAGGAGCAAGACAGGCGTCAGAAAGAGGAAGACCAGAGGAAACAAGAAGAGGAAGAGGAGAGAAGAAAGAGAGAAGAAGAAATCAGGAAAATTAGGGACCTCTCAAATCATGAAGAGCAGTACAATCGTTTTATGAAACTAATTGGAGGAAAGAGGAGATCAAGAAGCAGGGTAACAAATTTGTTATATGGTGTTCAAGGGTTATATTGGGATTATTGAGTGATTTCTGTCTTGCCCGTCCTGGTTCTGTCTCATATGTGTACATCATTCTCCATCCCTCCTACCCCCCAAAAAAAGCAAAAGCTCAAAGTATTTCAGTGTTTACAGTGTTTTAATCCAATGCGAGACAGGCATTCCCTTTGGATTTTGTAAGATCAGTTTCGTGTGAGTTGTATATTTGGAAGTCAGTGGTATTTTCCTTCTAACGATATTTTGAATGTTGCAAGAGCAGCCTGTAGTTTAACACAAACCAATCAACCAGACTTCTTTGCTTTCTTCTCTTAGACTGCAGTTTTGTCTCTGCATCTTCAGACTTAAGTCTACACAACTTCAGTGGCCTGCTTCTTTCAAAATGTCCTCTGGCATTTGATTTCTTTTTAGTACTTTTTTAATTTGACAAGGTACAAAATATGTTCAGGCACAAAACATAATTAATTCAGCCTCATTACAGGATGACACAACTGTGTCAAATTTATGAAGGATTAGAGTTACTGCAGTGGTCATGCTGCACTTGTAGGCTGTCTTCATTCTCTTGATTAACAAAAGGCACTTGAATTGCTAGTGTTCTATTTCTGAAACATTGGTACCTTACAAAGAAAATGACTGTTCTGTCAGCATTAATACTTTCATCATGGGAGCAGTACAGCTGCTGCAGCTAGATGCTTCAAGTGCTTGGAGCTGCTGATGATGTAAAGAAAAATGAAACTACAGCTAAGGGAATTGGCACTCCCTGATTTGAGGTTATGTTATAGGGGAATCGCATTTATAATGAGTGGAAAACTGAGGCTAAAAGTGTTTAAACAGTAGGAATTCTAAAAGCTACCGAAATGTCTACTATATGCCTTTAAAAGATACAAATTGAGGAATCTTAAGTCATGCTTACCTGTTCTGCCTATGTTCAGTGTTCACTGCATATTGCTTAGCATGTGTATAATGTTAGGCATTCTTTAAACAATCCAATACATTATTTGTCATTCTCTAGACACATTTCAGTGTGTTATGTGACTCTTCTGGGACAGTAAAAGGATTTTCCATCTGAGATAGCAGTCATAGAGCAATCAGAACATGCTTCACCTAAACACATAACTGCTGTCATAGTGAAGATGATACTTGTGCAATTTTATATTGTTTCGAACAAGGGGAATTGAAGTGCTCTTGATAACTGCCATGACATCTAAACAGAAATAATAAAGCATTTAATTCTCTTTCAGTGTTTCAGAAATATGTATTTAGCCATTGCAATTTACAGATAGATAATGACCTGACAGGTATTTAAAAATTTTCTTCTATCATGATCACCCCTCTCACAAGAGATCCAGTGTTAAAACTGTTAATTTGGCAAGTTACTACCAGCAGTGGATTTGATTAAAAGGTAATCTTCAGTTTGCATTTTGTACAAACTAAGTAAATTGTATTTATAAAACAATTAGACAAAATTATAAGAACCTTTTCCTGAAACTTAATTGATTTCTGCCAAAAGAATAACACAAGACCAAATAAATAAAGTACACTTCTTTGTGTTTAGTCCTCAGATACAGACTTGAGACGATCGGTGGATAAGCAGTCTACAGATAGTGCAGGAGGCATATATCAGTATGATAATTATGATGAAGTTGCTATGGATACAGATAGTGAAACTAACTCTCCAGGTAAAACTTACATAATTTTTTTTTATATGTCGATTGGTAACAATAGTTAAAAAGTAGGAAATGAGTCATCATTTTGGAAGCCTTTTGTAATGCAGCAGTTACAGAACTATCATTTTAGAGGTGAGTGAATTCTGTTGTCTTTTAATGCTGGCTCTCTTTGTTCTCCATCTCTAATGTAGTGGTATTGTGAAGGTCTTTGAGGTTATACTGTTCTCATTGCAGTGCTGTGGAGTTTATACTTCCACATTTCCAAGCAGCTGTGTAAAAAGTAAGGGCTCTGGTGTTGACTGAATAGACAGCAGGATTACAAAAACAGGTCTTCTGATGAACATTAAGTGAAATGCGAGTCAGCAGTGTGGCTTTGGATGATAAAGGTGATCTGCAGCGCAGGTTGTAGTACTGGGATTGTAATGGGTTGCTAAGCACTGACAGGACTTTATCAGTTTTCTGGTTTCATAGCAGAAGAAGGATAGTGATGTACTAGGAATCTAGCAAAGGGCTTTTTTGAATAAGGCCTGTTTTGATAAAGTTCACTGTGGACTCGGGCACTTGATTCATGGACAGGAATTGGAAGAATGAGGTTTGTGTTGAGAAGGCTAAAGAAGGCTTTTGCTACTGTTTTCGCCTACGTAGTGGGGCAGTCAGAAAGCAGAGCCAAACTCTTCTGTGGAGCGCGCTACAGAAGGACAAGGGGCAATGCTTAAATTGTAACAAAATAAATTCAGATTAGATACAAGGGAAAACTTTTACAGAAGACAGTCAAACACTAGAGCAGGTTAACTACAAATGCAGTATCTCCATCCTCAAATATACTTGGACAGGACAAGGCACTTAGCAACCTGACTTTGGGGGCAGTACTGCTTTGAGCACCTGTGGTAGGGCATATGCCTCCCAGAGGTTTGTTAGAGCCTAAATCATTTATTGACTCTGAATTTGAAGTGCATTTAAGGTATTCAGGTTTCCTTGTTCCATGTCAGCATGTGGAGTGTTGAGAAAGCATCATTAAGCATTCTGCTTTGTTGGCCATCTTTATTCTCTTGCTTTTCATCTTCCATACTTTTTCTTCCTTTTTTCCCCTTGTTTTTAGTCCTTTTTTGCCAGCCTTCCTTACGTATTATTAGCTTGCTAAAATACTGCACCTGCTGTTTCAGGCACATACACTACGTGAATCTTCTCTTCTTGAAGCATCGCAAGCTCTAGTTTCATGTTTCAGAATTCAATATCAGCTCTGCATTTGGTCTGCTTCTGTCCCAGTTTGCATTGTATTTTTGTGGCCAGTAATCAGGAGACTGATATGTTGAGATACCTCATTTAAGAAGGTAGATTCTTGCAAATTAAATCAAAGAGGGCTGAATCATTTGAATCATTACTTTAGTAGTACTGTTTGGCTGTACCTGCACTTCATATGTAAAATAGAAAAAGGATAGGTAACTACTATTTTTAGGTACATGTATGTAAGAAATAAATGCACTGTGCTGTGTCTGGTGTTACCTTTCAAATTGATGCATAGTAAAAACATTTGTCTCCTGCTGCTGCATTAAACCAGTTGAATTATAAGCATGAGCTGGTGTTTAGTAATTACCTGCCAAATTCCTGTGCTCAGTAATTTGTTTTAATTACAGCTTCTTCTCCAGTGCAGCCTCCCTTCTTTGAGTGTCCAGTAGGATATTTTCCACCTCCAGTACCGCCAATTTCCTTGCCACTGCCACCTCCAATTCCAGTAAGTAACCTTGAAAGGAGGGTGTTTTTTTTTTAAATGTTGATGATTCTCATTACATCTCATTTGTAATGCTAAAGTTAGGATTAAATTTAGATTCTGTTTTTGATAGAGTTCTCTATTTGGTGATTCCCTTGAACTGATAGACTTGGGTTTTAAAACTATTTCAGCAAAGTTTGGCAGATCCAATTCCTGTTAAATGGAAATTTTCTCCCTTTTGAACTAAACTTTTATCTTCATTGTTAGAGCTATGCTGTTTCATAACAGAAAGCAAAAATTGCCTGAGGCACATAAGGAAAAATAATGAATTGGAATTGTTAGTGCAAGGCAACTTTGCCTCCTGTCTCTAGGCCACATATGTAGGTATGCTTATTCTCTCAATTGTTACCTTGTTACATAGTAGGAAAACCAGCCAAAAGTGTAGCTGATCAGTCCTTTCAAACTTCCTTCATTTTGACTATATGCTTTCGGTCTTCTCTTGTAAGAGTCCCTTGGGAATCTAATTAGTCTTGGGAATTTTTTTACCCACCACTTCTCTTCACTGAATGATTGTCAGCTGCCTTAGTAAAGCAGTAGAAGGTTGCCATTTCCTGCTATGACAGCTTCTGAATTTTTAACTGTGGGAAATGGTAATTTTGTTAGCTAAGACAAATTCATAAAGCTGTTTAAGGACTGCTTTTTCAAGCAGTGTGGGCCTGTCTGGTCAGCCATGGTTTTCTGGCTTTCTCTGGTTCTGATTCTCATTTTTGTGTAGTTTGTATGCCTGCACTACTTTATTATCCAAATGTAACCTTGTTGCTTTATCTGTTTGGCAGTGGCCTTTGACAGTGAATTAAATCTGCTGCAGTTTGAATTAGTTTCAAACCATAAAATAATTTAGGTCTCAACCTCTACTAAATAATCATAAACTAATAGTAATTTTCATGCTTCAAACCCTTATTTTCCTTTCTGTAGCAGCCTGTACCATCTTTGAGCCAACTTTACGCGGAGGGTATTTCTTGTGTTTCTCTTGAGCCACCTCCACCTCTTCCCCCACTTCCCCCTGAAGAGCCTGAACAGCCACCAAAACCTCCATTTGCTGATGAGGAAGAGGAAGAGGAGATGCTCTTAAGAGAAGAATTGCTCAAGTCTTTAGCTAACAGACGAGCTTTCAGATCTGAGGTACTCCATTGGTTTTTTAATCTAAACCTCTAGATGGCAGTCTTGACCAAAATGAAATGTAACCTTCCAAGTGATGATTTAAAAAATTAAATTAATGTCAAATTAATATTAAATATTAATAAATAAAAATGGAAGATTAAAAAGCCAAGGCTTTTTAATGCTGCCTTTCTGATTACTTAAAAAAAGGCTCTGAATTTCCATCACCCTTTGCCACCCCAAAAGAAACCAAACCAAAAGCCACCCCAGAACACCCTTTGAATTATAAATTACAGCACGGTTTTTATTTATGAAGGAATTATGAAACTTCAAGGTAATAAAAATTAAGTATGTGTAGGGAAATGGGGATTGTGTTTTCTGCAGAAAAAAGCTTTATTATTAATCAGCTGTCAGAAAACAAGCCACTTTGTTTTAACAGTCTAGCTAAAAGAGTTGCCAGAGGTTAACATTTTTTTTTTGTGTGTTCTGCTTGTTTTTGGAGTGAGAATAACAGTTTGTTTTAAAAATATAGATTGTTTTGACCTCATTAATAAGTCACAGATCTTTTGCAATTGACCTGTTAATAACTGACATGTTCTTGTGTGCGTTGTTTGATACTGTTGCAGAATTGCAAAATTTGTCTAATATGTTTGAATAGTCTGTCTAAATCACGGTTCCGAGACATGTATCAAACAACCTTTTATGCTTATGTTTGTCTTTTTTAATAGCTCTGCTTAGTGCATATTTTTATGACCATATTTTTGTTTTATTTTATTAGGAAACTTCAAGTAACAGTGGTCCATCATCCCCTCCTGTTCCAGATAATTTGCAGCCTGTGCCAAGAAGCAATCTGACTGCTGTCAGTATTAATACTGTGTCTCAGCCACGGGTACAAAATACAAAGCTTGTTAGAGTACCGAGGCTTCCACGAGCAGTGATCACAGTAAGAAAATATTGGTTTTTTCTATTAGTAAGAAAATAAGTTGAAATTGACCTCAGTTCAAGTGAGCAGCAGACTTGAGGTTTTCTAGTGATGCAGCACAGAATGATGGAGCATTAAAAATTTGAATTATTCATAACTTTAATATGTATGCTCTTCTAGAATTTCACACCGAAGTAAAAATACACAGCTTGAGAGCGTCCAACACAGCAGCACTCATTTGAACTGAGAGACTGTAAATATAGTTCAATTAAATTCTTTTCCACATTAACACAGATTGAAGGGTGCTGTTCAATGTTAGCTGAGCAAATCTAATCACTGCGTTGCCAAAAAAGAGATTGTCTTGCTCTTTTTTCCACTCTTGGCCAAATGGTGTCTTCCTTTTCTCTTAAGCAATAGGACTGATGCTCCAGACCTCACTTTAACTTAGTTAGTGTGCTAAACTGGTTAGAAAGCTAACCTAGGGTGGGAAAAAAAGTATTTTTCCTTCTAGGAAGAGTTGGAATAGTTCAGTGAACAGTGTGTGAGCATCAGAGCAGGCACGGAAGTGCTGGCGGATGGCATGTCTGTGAGTGCATTTGGAAGACTGAGGAGAGAGCATTCTCCTCAGGCAGCAGCAGACTTCATTATGTTAGCTTAAGCCATGTTTTGTAACTTGACCTTCATTTGAATGGTCACAGGAGGTTTGTGCAGCTAGCATTTGATTTGTGATGTCTGCAGTCTTCTTGGATTGTTGAAAATGTGTTGATAAAACTACTGGCCAGACTGAAGCCCATGTAATTGACTATTTATGGCAGTGAACCATACATAGAGGCTAATTTGTGATTATTTTAACAGCATATGTTGTAAAGCTTGGTTTGTGGCAGCTCTTTCCCATGCAGATTCTCTAATGCATAGTATAGTATGATTGAGCCCATACCTTGCTTTTCTGTCAGTGAATGTCATATCTAAAAGTAATTTTTTTGCTAAATTTGGATGAATATATAGTATCTTTCAGACTATTAGGTCACTGTCAAATCTAGCTGTAACTGACCAACAACTTTCTTGCTCAAAAATACAGACTGTATGATCACTTATGGTCACCTGATGCCGTAATAGGAAAAAAAAAAAGCCCAAACCAAAACCTTAAGATGGTAGAGATGTGTATGTTCATTTTTTTTGATCATTCTAAGGCCTACTTTCCTTTCTGTAGGAAAATTACGCTCTTAAGCTTAGAATGGGTGTATTTTTTTGTCTGTACCCATCTTCATAAGCTACTTTAAATTCTAGGTATAACTAGAGTAATTCTTCAATTTGGACATGCTAATATCCTTTCTGTCATTGTTTCATGTTTACTTAAACTTTTTCAGTGTTCTTCTGTTTAAATACTAAACCTATTCTAAAAAACCTCCTTCAATTGAGGGAGTGAAGTCATTCATTAATGAGGGAACATGAGACTTGCATAAATGAGGGAGAACACCCGTTATTGGGGAGCTGCTAGTTTGTCTTAGTAACATAATGAAAGTCTCTTATCAGCTGTGCTCTTATGTAAATGTTAAAAAACCTGCAATGGAAATTCAGTGCTTGTTGCTCAATTAAAGTTGATGGGTTAATACCTTGTATTTGAATCAGCTAGGTGTGGAGTTAAGGACCTCTGCTTAGTGAAGTAGGCTACAGATACTGGTTTGCTTTTTCAGTGGCATCTGGTAACCCTTTTTCAAACTAGTCATGGACACTTGGAGTCTGTTCACCACAGATTGAAAATATGTCTTAGAACACTATAGAGAGATCCTGCATTACAGCTGAGGCTATAGTTCCCCTGCAGCAGAAGCTAATCTTGTTGGAGTGTGATGGTAGTTGCCTGGTGTTACTTTACTGATTAAACATTTTGCTGAACCACATAAAAAAATAACACCTGGGGAAAAAGCACCTGGAGAAAAGTGGATTTTTACCTTCCCTACTATCAGCTTTTCCTCTAGCAGAAAAATGAGAAAGACAGTTAGAGATGGTATATGCTACACAACTGTGCTTTTAGCAGCTTGGCAGCTTTGGTCTTTTCATACTAAAAGCTAGTGATACTGAAGGGGTGTATTTGGCATCTGAAGATGAGAAGGCCTTGTGGCATTAACTTAGGTTTCCATAGAGCTACAGACAGAATATTTGCTAGGAGAGGACTAGTGCCTTGTTCTGTCTTACAGATTGAAGTTTCACCTACCTGTGCTATGGTGGTGCGAAAATGATGCAGCTGTAGTACATTCAGAAGTAGCAGATAAAATCCTTATTTTAAGAACTGTCTAGAAAGAGAATATCAACAAGAAACAATTGTGGAAATTGGGTATTTTTCATTTCAGTTTTTTTTTTTTTTTGTGGGGTGTGCGCTTTTGGAAGACCGAGCTTTGAAGAGGTCTTGTCTTGAGCTAAAGGTTGAGCATGTAACTGTAACTGTCCAGACCTACAATGGGAGATGGGAAGAACAGTTTTGGAAATGGGAACTAGTTGCTTCTCTTCAAGCTCTAATTCCAGAAATTTGAGGTTAATCTAAATTAGCTTGTTTCTTTGTGCTGGAATTGGCAGTCATCCAAACTTCAGTGAGCTGTTTCAGTTAGTGATGTTGTCAAAAAGTGATTAATCTTGTTTCCTTCGTTCTTTATGCACTGTTGATATTCTGCCAATTTTAGCTGCTGGAGCAGCTCACTAAGGTCAGCTAAGTATAGCTGTGGGACAAAAGGCATCATAACTGTGTGGCAGAAATATGAGGGACTTCTGGTAGATCTACCACTGTATTTCTAATTCGTATTTGGTTGATTGTTACCTTTCAGTTACTTAACAACATTGCTTGCAAATGTCAGATGATAATTTTCATTGCAATTGAAATAATTCAGGAAGTATAGGAGTCAAAGGTTTGAGATTTGTATGCTATGACTAAAGAGATCTAAATATGCAGCAGATGCTTGGAAACAGGTTGAAATGTTGGAGTGCCTTTCATGTCTCATTTCCAAGAAATGGGTATGTTATCTCCATCTTGTAGTGGAGGTGCACAAATGCTGAGGTTTTTTTCTTACAGCACAGTAGTGTTGTGCTACAATAACAAAAGGAGGTAATCTCTTTTTTTCTCTACTAGTAAATATGTGCTTAGTTAAATCTGTCTTTTAACTTCTTGCTATAAAACTTCTTCCATTCTCCTTACAGCTTCCAAAACATAAGTCTGTTGTGGTTACATTAAATGACTCAGATGATAGCGAGTCTGATGGAGAGCCATCTAACTCAACTAGCAGTGTGTTTGGAGGACTAGAATCTATGATAAAAGAAGCAAGAAGAAATGTTGAGGTAAACTGTCAGCATTTAGGAGGTTTATTTTTAATTATTTTGCTTTGGATATGAGGTTTAATCTTGGAATTTGGTCAAGAAAATACTGGATTTCATTAGAAATGGACAGGAGTGACTACATTACTCCTGTCTGCACCATTACAATGTAACTTGGACTGCACAAACTAATTGAAATAATTTTATTGGTTAAGATGGCATCCTGGAGAAAGAATTTGTAATATATTTTAGTTTCATTTTTTCAATTAAAATTCAGTGCATCTTTAAGGAAAAAGTATTGGCTTTGAAAGATCTTACTAGCCTTGAACAGCCTTAAGTTAGTGCTGAAATGCCTCTTAAAAATAGTATTTAATAGCTGTAATTTAAAATAGTGTGACTAGTATTGACTTAAGCCTCACTGTAACAGGCATCAAAAATCAAAGCTCCTCCAAAATCAGAAAAAGAAAATGATCCAATGAGAACTCCAGAGGCTCTACCGGAAGATAAGAAGATAGAATACAGGCTCTTGAAAGAAGAGATTGCCAGGTACAACTGAGTTTAATTGTTAATGTGAATTATATATTCTTTGTATTCCTTTACTAGTCTATTTCTGTAGTTGGAAGGAAAACCTGAGGTTGAAAACCTTGCCATTACCTTCAGGCTTTTCTCCCATTCAGTTTTTAGTAAGGCAATATAGGAGTCTAAAAAAGTCCTTGGATTTGAACTGACTTAGTTGTTTGCTTGCCATTGCAGTTGTGGAAAGTAATTTTTCTTTTAACTTGAAATCTTGTCCTGCTACTTCTTTGAGGATTTTAAAACTATTTGGAGTACCCATTGAAATGTATCTTGAAGCTACTGAACATCTTTGCTTTTAACATCTGTTCCAGTCGTGAAAAGCAACGCTTAATTAAGTCTGATCCACTGAAAAACAATTTGCCCCCTCCAAATGCTGGTGGTGAAGTTGATGCAATTGGGAGAATAGCAGTAGTGACGAAACAAGTAACAGAAGCAGAAGCAAAGCTTAAGAAAAACAGGTGAGTGTTTTGCTATAACAAGTCCTACCTTGTTTGCTTAGCAGGATGAAAATAGTAAATAATCTTTCTGAATGTGTAGCATTTAAAGTATAGCAAATAATTGGTTTTCTGTTGTCTTGAATGGTAACTATTGAGTGTGCTTTTCACTACTCTGTACACTTTGAGGGTAGCATGTTTCAATCAGATATGCCTGATACATATAAATGGATGTTTCTGCATATTACATATGCTGTTTGAAGCTTTTCCTGTAAAACTTTCCTCTTTTAGCGTGCGTCTTCCATGTTTCTTACCCTTCTTGCAAATTAATGTGGGAAATATAAATGCTTTACATCCTTCTTCTCTGCTTCTGTTGCCACTTAATTGTTTCTATGTGGTCTTGTTAGCAAACTGGCATATGGTCATATTATCAGCTGAAGGACACTTCCTCCCTCCCTTTATTCACACCCATCTGGCTTAAGTTTTTTTCTTGTTTCCTTTAATGCATAACTTGTTATATTTAATTACTTTGCTGTTGTGCTGTGATACTATGACTTGTAGTCTACTAATGTGTGTATGTTAAAATGTTAATATGTTAAGCCCAGCTGGTTAACTCAGAACCACACAGCTGCTCACTCACTTTC
>JANHGB010044086.1:49040-64184 GCA_026283785.1 Coracopsis vasa
AACTAGAATACATTTTTATAGGTTGGAAAATTATATATCACAAATACCTCAGAGAGGAGCACCCTCTGCATCTGTTCAAGTATCTTTCCACACCTATTATTTTCATTATGTTAAATGAGACTTTTTATTATGTGAAGGCTTCAAATAACTTTGATATTTGCTTGAGGTCTAACACTTGATTTTACACTTTTGTTTTGAAGATGCAGTCAAAGCATGTACTGATGAAAGCATCAAGGCTGATGAAAGAATACCTATCTGCTTTCCTCTCTACAGAAACATGCTAGCTTTGCTGAAACTTCTGGAAAGGTAAATTGTTTCAAGACTTTTTTTATTGGAGAATGCAACTCTGCTTTTTTGGAAACTTACATTTACTTTTCTTTAAAGGTGGGAGTCTGCTGCACAACTTTGTAGATCTTTATTGGAGATCTGTCCTAACAACTGTCAGCTCTTGGGGAGTTTGGCCACCTTGTATTTGCAGATGGAGCAGAGTGACAACGCCTACAACGTGTGGGTTGGAGCTTTTGAGAGGAATCCTCAGAATGCAGAAATCTTTTATCAGTTGTGTAAATTCCTTGTTTCACAGGTAATGCTCAACTCCAAAACTCATTTTGTTGATCTGTTGGCTTCGTAAAGTTAGGGCTTTTGATTACTCCTCACAATACTTTTATAATGTCTAGTATTCCTTTATAAAGATGGGAAAAATGGAGTTGGTAAGATTAGTGATATGATTAAAGATAGTCGAAGGAATTACATGGAATAATAAAGTTATAGTTCAGATTGTTG
Source organism: Coracopsis vasa (assembly GCA_026283785.1). Classification (NCBI taxonomy): domain Eukaryota; kingdom Metazoa; phylum Chordata; class Aves; order Psittaciformes; family Psittacidae; genus Coracopsis; species Coracopsis vasa. Next base: position 49,824 of record JANHGB010044086.1, read on the forward strand.
TAATTCATATTTAATATGCTTATTAAGAATAATTTATACTCACCGTAAACCCTGTAATACGTTTTGAGCTTTTATCTGCTACCTGCTGACTCACCCAGTTAAGACTTGATTCTTCAGAGAATGAAGACAATAGAGCATTGCAGAGATAGACACACCACTTGTTTGTTTATTGTGCTTAAATTGTTCTTGTCATTTTTAGGTTGATGTCTGATTTTAATATTTTTCTTTTTAAAAAATAAAACCCAAAAACAGGAAAGGTCAAGCAGTGTTCTTCCACTGTTGCAAGATTTTCTGGAAGCTTTTGTTGAGAATACATGCCAACAGCATGGTCCCATGGATCTCTTAAGGTACACTTAGAATGCTTTTTGTATGTAAGTTTCAGTAATATTGGCCTTGCCTTGAAAAACAGGATGGTCTTGCAGTTCTAAATACCTCTATTTTTAGCTTGGCGTGTTTTGCTAAAACTTCAGTGAATTATGATTTGATAGTTTATAAGGCTTATACTTGCTGTTTGTGTATATACACTAAATTGTAAAACCACAAGCTTTTAAAGATGAAACAGCCAGCAAGTCGAAAGTATGGATTTGGGCAATGAAAATCATTCATGTATGCCAAAATTGGGGGTTTTGGGAAGTTTTTTTCCACCTCCCTAAGCTAGGAGCCTAAAATTGCATACCTTAAATATTAGATTTAGAGACTTACAAAAGACCTCATTCCAGAGGTCCAGCATGTTATTAATCAGTAGATTATTATTGCTGCAAAGGTACAGGTTCATATCTGGCCTGCTGATTTTCCACTTGCATTTTAGCACATAGTTGTGAGACTTCCTCAAGTTTTGAGATATGCAAGTTCCTTGTAGTCAAAATAAATGCCTCTGAAGGCCTTCAAAGGAAGACCTTCTGTGCTAAAACTTGTGCAGAGTAGGCTTTGAAGTGTTTTTATCTCCAAGTCAGGTGTTAGATTTTATTCCTGCTTACATTTGTTTACATTAAACTTGGTAGAGGCAATGCAGTTTAGCTGACTGTATGTAAGATGATTGTACCTTTCTTGATGTGTTTTATGAGGAGACAGGGAAGTGTGAGTTACAAACTGACATTTAATTTTGTGCATAATGAGGGAGTACGTGCTTTCTGTACTTCTGTGTAACACTTTCTGTACTTCTGTGTAACACTTTCTGTATAAATTGTATCTGGATACAGCTAACTAAAGTATAGGAAAAGTGCATCTTTTTTTAATATGTCCCATGAGCCGGATTTAGGAACTAAATGTTGCATCCACACAGGACTCTTCATGTAGAGAAATATTCTTATTTAATACTACTCTTTTCTTTTGTAGATATCTCTTGAATTTTCCAATGCCGATTGAATTTACATCACCTGTCTATAAAGAAGATCTTACAGATGATGTTGTGAACCAGCAAATCCCATATTTATGGCAGATCTACTGGTGAGTCTTTCTGAAGTATTTCTGAGAAACAGCTATTGGGTCTGAGTAAATTTCATTTTCAAAAGCAGAACATTCATTATTTGCATAAGGGTATATCACTTTGGGTTCTTTCAATAAATGATCTGCCAGTCCTTAGAGAACGTACCTGCCTGCTGCACAATAGAGACAATTTTATGGAGCTGTAAATTGCACATTAACTTAAATTCTCCACTTGAGAAATCTTCCAGAAACTCTTCTCTATGAGAAGAGTAATAGGGTGTTCATCTCACATGATTCATCTTGCGTCTTAATGTATAAGAACATGCATTGTTCATGACGTACTTTTAACTTTTAATATAAACAGTTTGTGCCAGTCTCTTCATGCGAGTTTTGGTGAAGCACTGGATGCGTATGAAGCAGCTCTGGGGGCAGTGATGCAGCAGGAAACTGTTCAGAACATCTGGCTGGAGTAAGTTCTTAATGAAGGAAAGTAAATCAATCTCAAAGCTATTAAGTGAAGGCTACCAGAACCATCTTTTTTTCTTACTTTTTTTTTTTCTTCCAGTTACCTTGTTTTTGTCAATAGCAAAGTTGTTGGATCCAACAACCAAGTTCAAGAATTCAAGCTTTTTACTGACCTAGTGAACAGATGTCTGGTTACAGTCCCCACACGATACCCAATTCCTTTTAGTACTGCCGATTATTGGACCAATTATGAGTTTCATAATAAGGTAAAAATGTGTCTGTGGACAGCTTTAATTAAACAGACGACCTTTTAACAGGTACCTCTAATTTACTTGTTCAAATACAGCACTAGTAGTATATGAACACTGAGAGCTAGGAATTGGTAGAAAAATGAGTATCTGAGGAGAGTAGTGTTCTGAGAAGAAGGGTATCTAGCAGTGACCTTTTGAATAAAGGGTGTGTAAGGCAAAGAAACTTTATTATGGCATGTTTTATTATTATGAATACAGCTGTTAATGACAAACTATTCTTTCCTAGAGAATAGGGAGAATGTTTAAGGGAGGGAAGAGATGGTTGAGCAAGAGGCGTCTGCACAGCTGTAACACTGGCAGATGGAAGCAGTATTTAAGCTGTCAGTTTTGATCATAGAAGTTGAAGTGGTTGAGAAACAGAAGAGAAAAAAGTCAAAGTAGGTTGAGCACTTAAACAGAATAAAGCTTGCAAAAATTTTGGGTCCCCTTTTGCTAACATACAGTACATTTCTCTTTGTTCACAAAATGCAGACTGGAGGGGCTAAAATACGTGGTGTTAGCAACTTGACACTAACTTTTTATTACACAAAATGATTTCTGTACCCTTGAGGGATAAGGTTTGTAGATGATAAGGTTGGTAGGTGGTAACTCACTGTAGTCGTAATGTTCGTAGGTTTTTGGTCATAGTTTTTCATTCCACTTTTCTAAGCAAGATCAGACAGCTATAAAGTGGATTAATGTTCATAATTCAAATTCTACAGGTAATTCTTTTTTATTTGAGCTGCATTCCAAAATCTGAACATTCCAAAACCTTGGAACGGTTTTGTTCTACCATGCCTGCTAATCCTGGACTTGCACTGAGGTATGTAAAAATATTTGTAATCAAGACATGAAGCTGGTTAACGTGACTACTGTTTTTTGTGCAAGACATGCATGACTTGCCTTCTACTGCAAAACCTAAACATTTCCTCTCTTATTACATGTTGCTTGAGGCATAGTGTCTTCTGACATCATCTTAGTCTTTCTTGTTTTTGACAGGGTTCTGTTCTATTTACAGAAAGATTATAATTATACAGGAATTAGCTGTGCATTGCACATGAGTACAAGTGGTCAAAAATTCAAGTGTATAGGGAAATGTCAGATATCTATTAAAATCTTGTTGGTGTTTAATGAAAAGTATAGCTCCAGCATAGAACAAATAAAGTGTGATGCGCCAGTGAATAACAGTGCTACTACCTTAATACTTAACTTGACATTTATTTAGCAAAGGTAAGCCATTCTTAGTTTCCAAAAAAATCTTATGGGAAACAAAACCAATTCATGTATTGAGTATCACACTAGTTCGAACTTGAGCAAGATTTCAAAATGTAGTCTTCCAGGATTAGCGAGTCCATGATTTACTGCCTTCTGCACTGAGCTCATGAATGTTTGGTGAATAATTTTGAAAAGTCCCCAAACACTGTTTGTCATCAGCAGTGACCCGAAAGAATTCAAAGCAAGACTTGAAATAAGTGTGTGTGGTTGGGGGCATGAGGAGAGTATGACGTGCCTGCTTTTGGCACACAAAGTTGAATGGCTGCGTTTTAAACCAAGTTATGATTCTGTCTAGATGGAACTTGCAGCTTACTTAGAAAGTGTTGATACTACCTGAAATGGGTGAGCAGAACTGACTGAAGAGTATCTGCGAGCCACATGACTCTCAAAAACTGTTTAATCTCCTTTCAAATGTACTCTTACCTTGTGCATGCTAAAAATTGTTCTTGTAATGTGCCAACATCACATTTTCTCTCTGATTTCACACTTCTTGGTTGTTCTCTGATAGTATATCAACTTTTTTGATTTTTTTTTTGTTGTTCCGAGAGCGTGTTCAGTCAATGCTGTATATGGTGGCTTGGGTTTATTTTCCTGTTTGCAACTCTTAGCTCAGATTAGGTGTAATATATTTTGTGTAATGTGTTTGTATCTTTGGATTGCTTTTCTGTTCCCAGTGATTAGAGCAGTGTTCCTTTCTCATGAATGCCTTTTACAGAATGCTTCTGCAATACTGGGAGGAGAGCAATGTTCAAATTCTGAAACTGCAAGCCAAGATGTTTACATATAATATCCCAACATGCCTGGCCATCTGGAAAATGTAATGCAACAGTCATACATCTGTTTTCATAGATATTGCTTTTGTTTATAAGGTTTACATCACAAAGGTAAATCTGAAATGTCCTTCCAATTGGGCTTGTATTGGAAGTCTCTCATTAGCTTATTATTTAAACAGTAACTGTTTGTTAAAACAGAGAGCGGTACTGTCTCTTCTTTAAAATGAGGAATGGAATCTTCCTCTTGGGGAAGCTTATGTGAGTGGATATTATGCAGATAAATATGAGTGATGTATTTACAAGTTGCATTTTTAATTCAATTATTGACTTCTGTCTCCCCCTCTCTACCCTCCCCTTTATATATCACAATAGCAGTAATCTCCATTGTCCAGTGATGCTGAACTGATCTTTTTCTTCAGTGTTTGTTCATAATGTGGGAACCACTGAAATTTCTTGCTCATGTAAGGTTGTTTTTAAAAAAATGGCTATTTTTATCTTTTCACTGTAGATTAACATCATTGGAAGTTAGTTTCTTCTCAAGGGATTTTTAGTTCCATTCCACAGTCAATGTTCTGCCACTAGTGGTGTTTAAAATGATTCAAGAATAAATATTTTCATATATTTCTTTTCCTCAGAGCCATTGCTGCGGAATGCTTTCTAATGGGACAAAGAGAAGTAAGTCAACAAAGCTTACTAAAATTAGTAATTAGAAAATTCTGTAAATCTTTTCACACCTTGGCTTTATCTAAAGCGATGATCAGCTCTTAAACCCAAGGTTTCTGGATAGTTTAAGTACTCTTATGTACAAACAGCAAAGCATTTGCCTCAAGTGTGAGAAATACCTTTGGCAATCAAGGTAGAATTGTAGAATTATACCATGAGTACTTGTGCAGCCTTGTTATGCTGGGCTTGTTATGCTGGAAGATGCTAATGGCTACTTTTACAAGTAGTTCAAAGGGTGCGTCTGCTAAGCCAGTGTATGTAAAGAGTTTGAGTAGTTCCTAGTCCCACCAAAGACACCGGTTCTTTCTCTCCAAAAATAACAAGTTTACTCATTTGTATTTTGGGAAGGGAAATATTTTCATCACTCTGTATACAAATACAAGAGTTTTTTTGCACAGCAAGTGAGTCACTTTTCAAACAGAGTGGATCTTCCAGGTATTGTTGCTGTCACCTTCAAAATACTCTTCTGCTTGTGGAAAGGGTGTTTGATGGGGGATCATGAGGCCCTGGGTTTGTGACTCACCATGTGATGGTGGTGCTTGAGCTACTTCTCTGCTGTATCTGGCTTTGTCATCCATGTAGCAGCTGATTCTCAGCATCCTTTGCTTTTGAAATAGTATTTAAGCTTTAACTGATCCATAATGGGTAGCATGGCTATTGTTAGATTCACATATGAAATATTTTCTTTCCTTTTTTACTGTCCTCTAGAAGGACAGTTTTAAAAAGAACATCCCACAAGCAGACAGTTACTTGGTTTGTAAGATCAAATAGTTCACAGTCAGGAGATATCAAAGGCATGGTTGCCTACACAGCCTTAATTCTGTCTCAGTGTTGATGGTTTGGTGTAATCTGTAACTAGTCACAGATCCCTGCTTCAGTCATTGTGTTAGATGGACTTCATTTTAAGGCGCTGCCTTTTAGTCACCAGTGGGGCTGGTGACTTAAAAGATCTCTGTTTGGTTAGAAAGTTAGAAAAATGTATTTCATATGAATCAGAGGGTCCTTAAAGCAGATGAACCAAGTGGATGAAGGTATACGTAAAATGTAGCTGGATTACACCCAGAAGAAATCCTGAGCTTTTCTTCTGCAGCTACCTGACTGTATGGTGTGGAGTTAAATCATTTAAGTACGTGCACACAGAAAAGTTGGGGTTTTGGGGGAGGGGGGCCAAGCCTTAGTTTGAGGTGTTAGTGAGCACTGACAATTGTTTATACAAATTAGCGACTGTTTCAGTTAACAGTTTATAGTAAACAGGTAGGATATTGAATTGTGATTCAGATTCTTGATTTCCTGTTCCTGGAGAACCCTTAATTTATTCTCTTCAGGGGTCATGTAAAGATTTGCTAAAATGATTATAAAAATGGGTATTAGTATTTAAAATGCCAACAGATACCTCCCCTAATGACTCTGATTCAGGTCAGTACTTTCAGGTATCAGTAGTTGAAGGAGGCTTGTGTAAGTTCTTACATTAAACGTTTTGGTCCTCTATTTCCACCCATAAAACAGTAAAACCATTTTTTCTTTTTAGAGAGTTGCATAGAAGCACACGGACTGTGAAAGCACAGCTAGATAGATGCTGAAGGAAAAGCCTATGAAACGGTTTTCATTGCAGGGTTGGCATAGTATCCAATAAGCAAGACCTTGAGAACTACCTATTGAGCGGTGAAAGAGAAATAGTAAGCTGCTTCATTCCCTGAGTGTGTTCCATCCTGTGCAATGAGTGAGGCAAGAATCTTGTGAAGAAAACTAGTGTGTCCTCATGCAATTAATCATGTGCATACAAGGGTCAGAATTAAGGTCGGACATAAGTTTGCCTTTGCTTCTAGTAGCAATTGAACACTCTGAAACTTTTTTTTAAAAATGGATTTTAAACATTGTTTGCAGGAGATTTTTGTGCTTCAAATCACTCATTTTGAGTCTGTGAAACTGCTGACTTTTCATAATTGTTTTTATTTTACAGGTCCATCATTTATATCAGAGAGCCCTTCAGAAGTTACCTCTATGTGCAACACTGTGGAAAGATGTAATGTTTTCTCCTTATGATTCAGTTTGAGGTTTCATATAAATTTTCTGCATATCCCATATCCATAGATGTGGTGATGCTCAAGCTCTGGCTAAATCTTATATCTGCTTCCCCATCTCTTACAGCAACTCTTGTTTGAAGCGTCAGAAGGAGGTAAAACTGATAACCTGAGAAAACTAGTTTCCAAGTGCCAAGAGGTTGGAGTCAGCCTAGATGAGCTTTTAAATTTAAACACTTGCAGAACAGAAAGCAAGAATCACTGAACACTGGGTACGGTCAGCCATAAGTCCTATTAAATGCCAAAATCAGTTGAATGATTCTCCAGGCTGATCCAGGCCTAAGATCTGTGTTAAGGCAGATGAGTATTGCTGAGCATATCAAGTCTCCAGTCCGCTTTCCTTGAACCTGGAAACAATTAACGTGACCCTCCTCTGGAACAATGAACTCCCTGTCTGGCCTTGCTTCTGGGCCCTGCCAGATTCTCATAACATCATCTACGTAAGTATAGTTACTCAAAATGACAGACATTATTTTTTATGTTTTTATTTTCTCTCTTTTTTTTTTTTTTTTGTTTTGCTGTTCCTGATTCACTTGACACTCTCACTGATGCCTGAGAGATCTGTGTTTGGGATTAATTTACTTGGCTGTGTTTACAGTAAAAAGCAAGTAGTCCTTCGTGGGGTTTTTCTTTTTTTAAAACCTTTTTTGAGACTTTTTCATTACAGGATTTAAAACAAAAGCAGCCGCTCTTAAGGAAAGTGTAACTGCCGTGGCCACAAGTATGCTTCTTGCACTTGAAGGCTCTAAGACGGTTGCTTACTGCCATTTTCTGCATTGGACTCACGGCAGAGACTATTAGACTTGAAGATTAAAGAAACTATTGCAAATGCCAGTGCATCAGAACCTAAGAGTGGTCAATTATGTGCAATTTTTTGTAAAGAAATTTTAATTTATAATAAAGTTTAACAGTTTAAAGAACGCTAGTATTGATCTGTTTTGTATTGGTATTAACCTGTAGAATTACAGGTAGTTTTACAGAGAGGCTTTCTATACAGGCGGACATTTTAATAAATCTGTTGTCTTTTGTTATTTTGAGGTTGAGCTACCTATTGTGGATGTAGAATAACTACATCTCAGTAGGTGTCTTTCTCCTCTTGCCTCAGGCACACAGCTGTTTGTCCCACAACTATTCCTGTCAATAACACCACTTCAGTAATGGAAAGTAGGTTGCATTTTGTCCTTTTCACCTTTAATGAAATGAGACTTGGTTTATGAAGTCACTGCATGCACATTGCAGGGATCTACTGTCACTGAACCAGCAATGGGGCTGTTTACCTCAAACATTAAGACCATGTGTCTGCCATCTTCAAAAATCACCCATGCAAATGGTACAACCCCATTTTGAGATGATTTGGCACAGATGGAAAACACAGGTAGAAAGCCAACTGGATGTAAAGTGGTTTGTGCATAGGACTTCCAGTACCTTTTAAAACCCTTTATCTGAAGTTACACATGAAACAGCTCTCAGAGGAAAGAAAAAGTGGGAAATACTGGTTTTCATCTGGAGGAGTGGAGGGTGATTCTGCACTTAAGGCCTTTTAGACAACTCTTACTGTGTAAGTCATGCTTAAATAAAAAATTTCAACTACCCACTTCCATGGTTAGGATTCCATGCTTACTCAGCAACTACTGTCAGAAAAAGTGACTCAAACTTGTTAATTCTTCATTGTATTAGGGTGGTATCCTAATTTCATCAAACTTGCTATATGGTACAGCTCAGAATGAAAACATGAAGACCATAAAAGTGCAGCATTTTTTTATGGGTTTTTTTTTTTTTTTTCATTAAAAACACCTAAAGTATGGTCAATGTCTTAAACTTTGCTGATAGCCAGTTGATTTTAGTGGGATACCACTTACTCTGCTGTTAAAGGTTGAAAAGCTTACCACTGTCTAGGATTACAGCACTTTTCATGCTGTCTTACGTGTTTCCTAGCTTATTGTTTTCTTACACTTGGGACTGTTACTCTGTTACCTTTTTATAACATGGTCTGGTGTCTCTGGCTAAGGAGACCTTCAGCTTTACGTTTTCATCAGGGATTAATCACAGGTAGTCTGCCTTAATGGCTTCTCACATACTTTGCGACAAGGGGAGGGGGGGACCAAAACCTCACAATGCTCTGTCCATATTGTTTTAATTAAAATGCTCCTGTTTTATATGTGGCCTTTTGACCCAATTTTGCTTGGCTTGATGGTATATGAAAGTGGCTCATCATAATGGGAGTTGTTCATCTGGGAGCTGGAATGAAGAAGTACGAGGAAGCTGTCAAGTCTTTGAGCAGCACAAGCACTTTACTTCACTAAGCAGGAAACAAAATGTACTGGTGGGTAATGGAGAACAGCCAGGAATGATCTAGTGATTCCCCAGATCTGCAATTACTGCTTAATCCTCTCTGTGCTTCAGTATTCCAGTAGTTACAAAGAGAGCATTCCGTTTAAGAAACAAGGTGGTTTCTTTCTGTCATTTCCAGAACTTCATGAATTCGTCACCAGGAAGAGTGAAATTTAACCAAGGGTATTAAATTAATCTTCATATTAGTCTTTTAAACCTGCTTGAGAAGGGAGACTTGCTGTAGGATTTTTAACACAAAACTATGCTGCTGCATGTTCTGTGCTTGGTATGGTTACTGTGTTAATAATGATCTATTTAGCCTTAAGTCTTTCTGGAAGTAAAGTCTAGGTCTTTAATAGCAATGCACCAAACTACTACCACTACGCTATTATTCATTTCCTGGCTCTTGCAGAGACACAAAATGAACAAAACATTCAGCTGCATTTATTAGGAAGAAAAATAAATGGAAGTCACTGTTTAGTACCTTCAGTGAAGACCTCCATAAAGATAATTTCACTATTAGCCATTTTAGTGCTCATCAAGGCAATGATCGTGTTATGGGCTGGTGCGCTGCTTACTTTTCACAGAACTTAAATTTTAACCTAGCTTTATTAGAAACAAACATGCTCTCCACAACTCCAAGGTGAAGGCCTGTAGGAAAGCGAGTGCTGAGGGAAGCAATGAGGGGGTAAGCAGAACGGTTTTAGAGAACTGTTAAGACTTTTAGATAGAAAGGGTTACAGAGGCCTTCACCCTTCTGAGATAATTGGGACTTGCCTTTTCCTGTATATTTTTTTTTTTTTTTTTTTTAAGTTTTGGGATAAGTAGTGTCTTTCCGGGACACATCTTCTCACTTGGTTCAAAGGATGCGCCTATTCATTCTAGGCCCAGTGGTTAATTGCATTTTATATAGCAATATTTAGTGGGAATTAGCAACTCTTAAAAGCAGACGTAGATCCACTTTCATGTTCTGCAGGCCCTGTTTCAGGTGAAAGATTTGAAAACTCATAGTGGTGTTTTGTGTTTGTATATACAACTTGTAAAAGATCCGGGAAATTTTGATGTCACAGGAATGTGACCTAAAATGAACAAGTGTGCAGTTTACCTGATCTCAATAGCAGCAGAGCTACAAACCTTTCAGGAGAAGTATGAAGAGAGTGGCAAAACTAAAGAGATGTGGAAGCTGAGAGCATGACACAAAATAGCTGCTTTAACGGAACAAGAGCAGCCAGCAAACTTCAGCCCTGCTGTATCAACAGTGCATAATTAGCGTGCTGTAGGCACTGCCTGGGCACCTCTTGTTCTGCTGCTGAGCTCTTGGAATCCCTTCAAAAGAGCTTCTAGGTTTGCAAGAAGCTTGATGCACTGTCCAGCTTCCCGTTATCTTTAGTCCTTGCCAGCTGCCCTGATACCTCCCGTAAGCGTTGTTCTGGGCACATTGCTCGTATGTTCTTACAGTTAGAGGTCACTACCTAGGGGACTACTTAGCCATCTGCAAATGAGACAAACGAGAGTTCTCACGCTGTGACTCACAAACTGTCCTGTGTGCTGCTAGAAATAACTGGTTTCCCTTGAATTGTATTAATTTCATTTCCATCACGCTGCTTGTGTTTGGGGCCCTGGTGCCTCCCATTACCCAAAGCATAAAAATGAGAAAAGCACCAAACTGCTCTTATTGCCTGGGATTGTGAGGCAAACGCTGTGATGTCCCTTTCCCTTAACTTCAGTGATTCATCCGTGCTGACTATGAATAGCCTGCTACGTGGTGTTTTTTTGGAGTACTGATTTGGACGGTACAAGAGATGTTAGAGCTGTCCATCAGAACCTGACCAGTCTTAGGTGCATAAGTGGATGCTGATACTACAGATTTCATAGCCAATTTTATATCTAATAGCCCACTTAAGGGCCACTGTGATGTTGTCACTCATACCACGTTCTGAACATGGGTCACCAATGTTCCCCTGCAGCAAAGGTGGCCAAGAGCCTCCTGTACTCCACTGGGATGAGCACTGACAGTAGGTTGAGGGAGGTGATCCTTCTCCTCAGCACTGAGGAGGCCACACCTGTGTCCAGGTCTGGTTCCCCAGCACAAGAGAGGTGTGGAGCTACTGGGGAGAGCCCACTGAGCTGCCACAAAGTGAATTCAGAGCCTGGAGCACGTCACATCCAAGTAAAGGCTGCAAGAGCTGGGACTCTTCAGCCTGAAGAAGGCTTGGGGGAAGATCTTATCAATGTGTATGAAAGGAGGGTGTATAGAGGATGGAGCCAAGCTCTTCTTAGTGGTGCCCAGTGGCAGGGCTAGAAGCAGCAGGCACAAACTGAAACAGGATGTTTCAGACGAACATTAGAAAACACTTCCTTAGTGTGAAAGTGGTCAAGCACTGACACAGCTTGTTCAGAGAGGTTGTGGAGTCTCCATCCTTGGAAGCATTAAAAGAATGACATTCTCTCATCCTTGGAGACATTCAAAGCCATCTGGGCACAGTCCTAGGCAACCAGCTCTGGGTGGCCCTGCTGGAGCAGGGGAGTGCGACAAGGTGACCTCCAGAGAGCCCTTTCAACCTCAACCATTCTGTGGCTGTCATGTGCCTGGTGTACATTAAATCTGTGTGATTTCACCACCTTTGTCTAATCCGCTGCACCTGGCCCTTAATTGCCTTCATGCTCCTTTAGTCAAGGGCAAAAAGCATGGCACCAGGCCAGCAATCCAGGTTCTTTCCTGCCATCCCTGGCCGCGGGAGCTGTGCGCATGTGGTCTCCTGCACTTTACTAACTTTGTTTGTAAATACTTCTTATGTACACAGGAGATTAAGAGCTAGCTATGGATTTACAGTTTCCTTAGTGCTCGTACTGAGATGTTCTCCCACTGTTGTGGCCATCAATGAAAGATGGGTTTTTAGTTTTTGTTCAGGTGATTGGCAGAAACAAAATCGAGTGGTTTAAATTGAGAAGAATAAGGACACTTGTTGATCTTGTGCAGCAGGTGGCTGAGACCCTGCCTCGGGTCTGTGAGGGTCAGGTGTAGGTTCTCTGTAATTGGCACCTACGGCCTGGGATTAAAATCCTTTGAAGGATTAATCATTGTTTCCCAGTTCTAAGGGGCTGAACAACAACTATGTGGTGAGCAATAAATCCAATGAGGAATAGCAGACATAATCCTTGCTGCTGTTTCTTCCTCCTTCTGCAGTTATTGTCTGCTGCTGATAACCTTTTACTCTAGCATTTGATAAATACAATGGCCAAATCTCTGTAAGTAGGTGTCAAAATAGTCTGTGACTTCTGCCTCTTCTTCAGCCCTTACTGCTGGAGAGATTATCCATGCCAGGCACAATTAGCTGGGAGTTCCATGCCACATGTTGCTGATGGCATGATCTTTATTTATCAGAGAAAACTGATGAACTACTCAGCATCCTTACTAACTGTGGCAAATTGAACACACTCCCTTCACCCCAAACTCAAGTGTCAAAGGAAGCCTTCCTGAGACAAGCAGAGGTGATGGGACTCAGAGCACTCTTGAGCTGGACTGTTTGAAAACTGCAAACCATGGTGACTGTAACAGAGATGCAATTATCCCGTTCTCCTGGGAATGTTTGGATAGCAATGTACGGATGAGCTGATCAAGGAAAACTGACTTGTAACATGTCTGAGGAAGCAATTGGTGGTCCTGATGTGGCCCTAAGATATATAAATTGTCAGCTGCTGTCATGGTTGTACTCTTCAAAATCTGGAAGCCGCAGATCTCTGGAGAAATTGTCCCTTCTGAGATACTCACAGGATGGTTAAAATGGGGGAGCCCTTCATGCAGAGAGGACTGCCAGAGACTGGCCTCCAGTGAGGAGGAGCGGTAGGAAACACGCGCCATAAACAAGCATAAACAACAGAAAGCTGCCCCTTGGAAGCGGGTTAATCATCAGTGAAGGAAGAAAACTATCACAAAATAAAAACATCTTCCTTGAGAAGCTCGTTTCTCTGTGCTCCTGAGAACCACTTGGCCTGGCCCTCTGTTAGCTCTGCTCTCTTACAGCCGTTTGGGATGTTGCCTGGTTTTGTTTTCCCTATGGACCATAAAGACCACCTCAAAATTTTGGGAATCATAAAACCAGATTATATTTGTTGATTTAATCATTTAATGGGATCAACTCGAATCAATTTTCTGATAGAAGAAAAAGAATTACTCTTGCCTTGCCCAGCACTAGATCTGTGGATGGGTTCCCCTCCCTCCTCACAGGTTATTTGAGTTTGTGTCCCATAAAATGTCATTCAGAATCACAGGGCAACAAAGTTTATGTGAATAAATGAGAAGCCTGATCACCCAAATCTATGTCAGGGAGCAATGCAGCTGAGAAATGAGTGCATCAGTTATCTGATCAGCTTTTTAGGTTATGAGCAGATGTCTTCCATATGGACATGGCAGCACAATCTGATTAATGGTGTCGTTTCTCCCCACTAGTGATAATCAGATTTCGAATATAAGGTTCCCAAGAGATGGGCAGATAGTCACAGCAATTGCAAACCCATTTCCCTTTGCAGTTTTATGTTGCCTGACTCTGGTCACATCTCTGCTAGGTACCTTCCTGTGCTTTGGTTTTATCTTTCTTTTTTTTCCCGTGATAGCCATTAGCTTCTTGAACTGTTGTGGAACAAATTAAGTTCCATCCTCATGGTCTGAAGGACACCATTTGTATATCCACAGAAAATCACAGGCTGTTTTACCAACAGTGATTTTGGTGGAGTTGGGAGAATGCATGGTTTAGGAATGCAGAATTTTCACCAAACAGCATGTAATCAAGCCCATTTTATGTTTCTGGAGCTCACTTGCCAGTTGTTTCTTAAAACCAGTTTTCAGCATCTGGCTAATAAAGTAATTAATTTCCTTGGTGCTGGGAATCATAGAATCACAGAATGGTTTGGGTTGGAAAGGACCTTAAGATCATCAAGTTCCCACCCCCCTGCCATGGGCAGGGGCACTTCACACTAAACCATGTCACCCAAGGCTCT